>JADRCD010215557.1:8264-44052 GCA_019843815.1 Montemys delectorum
GAGAGAGAGAGAGAGAGAGAGAGAGAGAGAGAGAGAGAGACCTGCCCTCCTCCATGGGCAGGTCTTATGCCCAGCCTAGAAGCTATAGGTTGTCAGACAAAAATCCCGATGAAAACGTAGAATACCTACCTTCAGCCCTTGAAGTTGTTGGTCATGGGTGTTCCAGAGACCACGGGAAACGATGTAGGCTATTGTCATTGCTCTGATTTATCCACCAGAACTTGTTAGGAACACCCTATTGTTGAAGACACCATAGGTTTTGGTCACAGAACATGGGAAGAACACGCTGGTACCAACCTGGATATTGACTTCTGGCCAACTGGCTTTCACAGAGCCAAACGCAGACTGCTGGGGGAAGAAAAAGGTGTGGACATTCCTACTCATACATGAACCTGAAAGCTGAGATGATGATCAACCTGACAAGAGATGCCCACAGGCACGTTCAGGACATAACAGTCATGGGGACAACCAATTGCTTTCTGGTTGGATTTAAGACCCACTCCATAGAGGAAACTTATTCTTCGTACTTTAAAATCTGGCCAAAACTCCAGGGCTAGTAAACTCATAGGCTCTAAGGGAAAGCCTGTTATTATTATATTGATAAATTGGCATAATATAAAACGGCCATCTAAAATTTATCTCTAGAACCATGAATTAGACCAGCTTTTAGTCTCTATCAGAGAGGCCTCTTTCCATGGTGGATGGTGTCTAATATTGAGACTCACAGTTTGTCATAGTGCAGAAAATGTCTGTGGGATGCTCAGCCTAAAAATCTATAAAGCCTATATCACATCCCTTACCCCCAAAACTCAGAGAACATTGTGGAGGAAGGGAAGTAAGGTTGTAAGAGCTAGAAATCAGGGAGGACTGGGGCAAAATGGTGTTGTCTGATCCCACAGCAGCTGTCATTGCCTGCACCAGACTTGCGCAAGAATTATCCAGTAAACCTTCAGAATGGATGTGGGAAGGGCTCACAAAGATCTCCTTCTCCAGCTGAGGAGGTATTGGCAGTTGATGGCTCCTGAGGAAGGAAAGTCAATTTTCTTTAGGGTTATAGCCCCAGGTAGATTGAGCATGCTCAAGTTGATGGCTTGACACCCATGCACATTAAAGTGCTAAGTTTAGACTAAGCATGTGATATCTTTTTAAAAGAAAATGAAGTTGGAGTGGGCGAACATGGTACGGGACCTGGAAGGAGTTAGAGGGGATCTAGGAATACATATGATTAAAATCATTGCATATGTGGGGGCCTGGAGTGATGGCTCAGTGGCTAAGAGCACTAACTACTCTTCCAGAGGACCTGAGTTCAATCCCCAGCACCCACAGAACAGCTCACAACTGTCTGCAACTCCAGTTCCAGGGGATCTAACATTCTCACACCAATACATATAAAATATCTTTTAAGTCGTTGCATACATGTATTAAGTTATCAAGTAGTATATAAGGTCACTCATTTTATATTTAACCAAAGGTAACATACTTCATTAAACATTTCCATGAAGATCACAGAACTGCATCATTGGACAATAGGTAAGACAAGAACAAGTCCACACTTCTCTTCCATGGAATAAACATTCTGGAATACACATCGTGGCAAATTAAAAGTCACTTTTCTTATAACTTTCAAACCTGTGTGAGTATTATAGAAAACAGAAAGGGAAGATATTATAGAGGCCAACACAGTGGTAGCACATCAGTGTGGACACTTTTTGTATGTGCTAGGATTACTTGGTACAGGTACTATAGACCAGCACTGGCTAATTCGAGCAAAAGGAATGCATTAGAAAAAAGAGAATATATTAGAAGGGCGTGACTTTCTCATGAGCATCAGAGATAGGAATCAGAAGTATAGCAATGTCCTATAACCAGACTGCCTGATAAAGGAGCCTTGCTAGGAAGAAAATCCAATCATCTGCGACATCATTGTTACAGGAATGAAGCATCAGGTTGGCTTAATGTGCGTGTCCACCATTATCAGCCCTTGGGGAGTAGTTAATATCACTCTGACCATAGTCCCTGTAGACACTCTCCAGTAAGAAGGGGAAGGGAGGGGAGCGGAAGGGAGAGGAAAGGAGGAGAAGGGAAAGGAGGGGAGGGAAGAGGAGGGGAAGGGAGGGAAAAGAAAAGAGGGAAGGATAAATATAATTTAGTCGCTTAATAGTTAGGTAAGGTTTCCCTGGTTTTCCTAATGTACAAATTGAGGAAGACAGAGATGACATCGTCTGCCTTTCTCTCTTGTGCCTCCCTTGAGCTAATCGGCCTTCAAGGGGAGGCATGCACTAATCCATAATAAGTAACTGCCTAAGGATACTTCTGCACACAGTGACTACCCTGCTACCATAGGTGTGTTCAAAACCAGGACACTGATAGAGGAGGAAGCCTTTGAATCAACTCTTTGCAACTGAGAACATCTCACTCCCCAGCCCTCAGAATCATCCCCATGCCTATAAAGGAGCGTGAGTGAGCAGCCTAGAGCAAAAAGTCAAGTCAGGTAGATGCTTTAAAAAGTTACTGAAGAATAGAACTCAACAGATAAGGAGAGCAAACTAGTTCTAACCAGTTTGCCAGAGCATTAAATATGCTCTAGACTTCACTTTTCCTGTTTTTAAGGAGGTTAATATGCTAACTGTATTTTTATCAGTGGGCTGGCAAAAAAATGTTACATTTACTAAATTACTCTAAGAATTTCAAACTGTAACTAGTATTAAAGTTCACCTAGTCCACTCTCCCTCATTTTACAGGTGAATAAATAAATAAATAAATTCTAATGACAAGGAATGCTATGCCAGGGTAACATTGCTTTAGTATGGTAGGGCTCAGCCGGTTTTTTGTCCCGGGTGAATACTCCTTTTACAAATCACAAGGTTGAGCTGTAAAGGAAAGAGAAGCCGACAGGTGGCATATTCTGATGTAAGCATTCCCTGGCTCTGTGACCTGGGTAACTTGCTTTCCTCTGTTGACCATCCACATTCTCATCTAATTATCAGGAAGAACAACACACACTGCAGTGGATTCTGCCAAGGACTCAGAGAGGAAACGTTTGTAAAAAGTATCCTCCAGCTCACTATGCAACACATTCACTCTCTAGTTTGCAACACTTTCTTTTGAGGGATGTGTTTTCCAAATCCCCCTCCTGATGCAAGAAGAGGCTTCCTTCTCTGCTCCTCAAAAGATGCACTTAACTGGAGTAGGGAGGACACAGTGAAACGTGCGGTTGAAGAAAATGGGTGAGGGGACCTGAAGAAGATGCTGTACTCAATGCACACATCTTGTATTTATTCATGAAACTACCTCAGATAAAAGGTTGTTTGGTTTGGTTTTTTTTTTTTTTTTCATGGAAAACAAACATGGGTTTTCTCAGAACCCTTTTGCATAGCAACCTCATAGAAATCTCTAGGTCACATGCATCATAACCGGAGTATTAATAAGCATTCACTGCCGTCCCCCTGAACTAGGGGAAGTTACCCTCGTGATTCCTCTTTCATTCGCTGCACACATCACACAAAGAGGAAGTGAACCTGAGCTCAGGTCACCTGCTGGAACTGAAGCCTAAGTAATAACCGTATGGTCGCTGCGTGCTCAACCGCTGATTGAGAGTCATGTGGTAAATGGGAAAACTCCCAGGGAAAGTAACCGAGAGTCCTCTCAGTTAGCTGCTCCCACCTTCACTCTCTCTTCCTCTCTCACTCTCTCGTTCTCGCTGTCACAGAAGGTCTTGTTATAAATCCCAGACTACCCTTGCAATTTTCTTGCTTCAGCCTCCAAGGTATCACTATACACCAGCAGATTCAGGTTATTTTAATAACTTTGTAATCATTTTCTTAAATCTGAAATTACAAATATCAATACAAGTGTTTTTTATCTGTCATCATTTTCTTAACTTGGAGGAAAATGTGAGACACTAGGAAGTGTGTGTGATCACAAAGATCATAGGATATTCACACAGGTGGATGGAGGGATGGCTTCTGAGCCACCAAAGGAGTGTTCCAGCTGTTAGGGTAAACAGAAGTCAAGTACACATGCCTACCATTCAAGCAGTCATTCTTGGTAGTCCAGATAAGATCTGGGAATGTTGCTACACAGCATTTGGAATGTACTGGCCCCCTCTGTTTCACAACTGCTCTTAACTTCTTTTAACAACGAACATATCGAGACCTTGTGAACAGTGTACAGGGGACATTGAAAACAAGGCTCAGTATGGAAATTGCCATTTCTAGTGTGAGCTTGGGTTTTCAGAGGATTACATTTGGAGTAATCAAATCATATCTGACCATCAGTTGTAAAATATAAAGCACCAAAATCCTGTGGATGCTCTCAGGAGGGACATAAGCTTGGTTGCAAGGCAGAGTGAATTCCTAGAAGATACTCACCTATAACCTGAAATCTGGAATTTCGGGTGAATTAACTAACTAGAAATGTTTTCCAGCAGAAGTAACAAAACGTGTAATTATCTAGAGATTAGAAATTCCAAAGAACTGAGATGCATAGTACAGAGAGATTGGGGTGGGGAGGGAGAAATGGGTCTTAGAGGCAAGCCGAAAATGAGAGTTCCTTATGAACATAGCCAGCACACACTCAGTGCCTTAAAGGATACACAATGTGGGGAGAGGGCCTTCATAGTGCAGTTCACATTGCTGTTCCCTTGGCTCCTTTCTGAGACCCAGTCTTTCACAATGCCTGGATAAAACTGGCGTTGTACTAATATATTTCTCAGGCTTAAATAATAATATTTATGGAGGACCTTACTCAGACCTTGCTCTCTTTCAGGTACCTTCCACAAATAGCTAATTCTCAAAATAGCCCTCTAGGTTATCACTGTCTTTATCACGAGGAAATGGCAAAGATGTTATTGGAAGCCAGTATTACATGAGTTCATAACAGCCCCCTAACGGTCATATTCCTTCATCTGTGTATCCAGTCCATACCCTGGGCCCTGCAAAGTACCTCAGGGGGCTCTCTGTGAGCAAGGGAAATGAGGTCATTACGGACTAAGCACAGAGAGATATTAAAAATGTTAGGGACTTAGTATTAGCTGGTACAGTTAGATACCTTGAGCATGAAGTTTCAATAGCGTCCTCTTTAAAACTGAAAATAATTTTTTAGGCCCAAAGCAATGAAAATATCCATATAGAATGATGGCTGCTGGCCTTGATCTAATGAGTGGTAACCATGGTATCCCTTTATGTGGTACCATGGCAACACTGCTCCCTTCCTGTCTGTTGTTTTACTGCCCCTTCTTAGGTGAGGCTTTGGAGGTCTTAGCAGGAACACTCTCTGACACTACATTCTTCCTCCCTGTCTCCTGAGCCAGAGGATCAAAATAAAGCTCTTTCTTCCGACCTCACCTAAAACAATGGCTAGGGCGTTAGGAGATTACACGGCATCAGTCAAGGGTTATTTACAAGACCCCATAGCTTCTTTCCCTGGTCCTTTAATCTATTGAGCATTTCTTGTGTTTTAACAGACAACCGGACTAGTTATGTGATCTTTGAAAAAAAAAATACTTCTCGTTTTGAGGCCAAAGAGGTTTAACAAAAATTATCTCTAGAGATCTCTTTAAGTCTCTGTGATGGAGAGCCTTATGTCAATCTGACACAATCTACAGCCAACTGAGAGGCTAGGAGCTCCACTCAGAAAAACACCTCCCTAAGATACAACTGCAGGAAGCCTAGGGGAACTTTTCTTCATTAGTGATGGATGTGGGACAGCCCGGCACATTGTGGGTGATGTAAGCCCCGGGCTGGCGGTCCTGGGTTCTATAAGACAGCAGTCTGAGAAAGCCATGCAGAGCAAGCCAGTAAGCAGCACCTCTCCACGGTCCCTGCATCAGCTCCCGCCTCCAGGTTCTTGCCCCGCTTGAGCCCTGACTTCCTTCAGTAAAGGACTGTGATGTGGCAGTGTGACTCACACACACCCTTCCCTCCTCAAGGAGCTCTTGCTCACTGCACTCCATCCCAGCAGTGGAAATCCTGATTAAGACAGTAGCCAACCGGAAAAAACAAACTATATCCGATTTTTCTTAGTATATATCTCTCAGTACATCCATCTACAGTATATGGCTGAAAGAGATGTCAGAGAACTTCTGATTCTGCTAGACTGAATATCTCCTACCTGAAAAGTACTCAGTTTGCTATTGTTGAGACCCTTATTAATCTCTGGCATGCAATTGCTTTTCAGAGAGGGTTCATTACCCACCCCCAAACCTCAGAAGCGCACCGCTTCTAGAGACAATCACTCACTTTGAATGAATATATATCCTCTATTGTCTTGTCTTTTTACTGAATTAAAAACTCACTGCCTATAACAGAGACTCAACAGAGACAAACACTTTGAGCAGATATAAGAAGCAGGTAGGGGAAGGGTATACTGCATGACAGTTACCAAGCCGTAGAGTGTCAGGGGACCTTAAAGAGAGTGGGTGAGCTTCCTTTTTTACTGTCACATATGAAAAGTGATCTTTTTGAAAATGGAATACAAAAATACTGACCATGTGAACGAGAAAGAGAGGAAATGGATGAACGTTAAGCAGGCCTTCCTATGAACAGTGAGAATGTCCGTGCTTTTTGTAATAAAATATGAGAGGTGGCATACCCTAACCTATAAACAAGCCAGGAACTCTCCTAATAATGAAAGAGAGAATACGAACAACTCAAATGAATCTGTGCTTTGATTCGGACTGCCAAGCCAACCTGACAGTGAAAAATGTGTCCCAGGATAAGGGGCGTGCTATTAAGACAAGTATGGTGTCCTTGTCCTCTGATGAAAAGCCTTGGGGGCTGTCAACTCTCTATAGGGTCTTCCCTATTCACTGCCACATGCCCTGGGAGAAGGGGTTGAGGTCATATCTGAAAAGACATGTTGTAAGGAACGTGCACTATAGAGTGACCACCTGCCAAAGGTCAAGGGTCAATGGTCTAGGGGCATGCTTTCAATGGTTCCTTTTTGTTCTATGGGGGCATGGAATATTTTGAGTAGTGCAAAAGGGAAGATCAGAATAATCCTTCGTGTCTGATTAGCTGTAACCTTGAGTAGGTCCCTTAACCTCTCCATAATTTTTTTCCCAACCTCCAACCAAAACATACAATAGAGCCCCACTATTATTGGGGAAGATCACATTTGCACACATCATTTCTTCTGTCACAGGCATACTGCTCTCCAAATTCTGGAACACAAGATGTAACCTCCCCTATCCAAATTATCTCTCTTGACAAATGGCCACAGTAGTGAATACCACACTTAAGAAATACGTAAGACCCTGGAATATGTAGGGGTCCCCTTTCACAAACATAGCCCAGAACTACTAAGAGGGTAAAATTACTCTAGAAACTATGATTCATTTGTACAACCCATCACCAAGTGCTCCCTCCCTGGAGACAAACAAGGCTTCCATAACAATTTTAAAGCTTGGCAAATTTTCTTATTTTTAGGATGATCTTACCTAGAGTACACCCTGGACCTCACATAGAGACCCAAGAGGAGTTCCCAAGAGCCTCAAAGGGAGAGACTATATAATTGTATTGTGGTGTCTAGAAGTGGCCATTAAACAATCTCCTTGGCTTTCTATGTAGGCATTTGCAGGTAACCATCCTAAATCTCAAATGTGATACTTTAGAGCTCTCTTCATTGCAGTTCAATCGAAGTGGCCTCCCTGTGAGAGACTCTGTATCTTCTCCTTACTCTCCTTTGTGTGATGAACCAAAAAATATCAAAAGGACGTCTCACAGCAACCCAGATGGCCCCAGAATGGGGCCTCTCTGGATTCATAACATGAGGCTGACTGGATTCTCGGGTGCCTATGAGTCACCAAAATGGGCAGTACTCTAAGAAATAGTAACAAGATATTTGACTTTCATAGACTTACATTGACTATGGTCTAACCATCCCAATTAAATCAGGCCTTAGGATTTGTGCATGAAGGCAAAGGGAACGGATAAACTCTGCTCTCAGGCTACCTCCCAAATCTGTATGCTGCAGGGTTGCATATGTAGCTATGAGGAAGCATGGGGTAAAAATCTTCTTGCCACAGAGAAAGCCTCCACAAGAACCATCCCTCTCTCAGCTGCACGTCAGTGCTATCTGTAGTTTGAGTCCACCTCACATTCCAGGTGACTGTTTTCATTAACAGTAGACACATCAGTGAGATTTCACTGTTTGCCCTAAGGACACACTTGTAAAAATATCACCTTCAGTAACTGAAAACAACCCCTTCCATTGGAACTGTGGGTTATATCAGCTATGGACTATGTATACCCCACAGCCACCTCCCAGTTTTCCATGTATGTTCAACCTTCAATATATTAAGTCTAATTGTTTTAAAGACCTTGTTATTCTTCACTTTTGGCCAAACAGTTCGAAAGGTCCTCTGTATTCCAAAACATGCCCTAACAGAGCTACGTTTTCCAATTTGGAGTACAATCTTCCTGTGAGTCCATATGCCTGCCACCTATTACTTCTGCATTTTCCTTCACTCCCTCACCTCGGATTTGCACTCCATGCTGTGCCTTTGTGTTCCTTTCCCAATAGTCTCATCTTCTCTTTGTTTCTGATCGTCCTGGCTCCATTCCACTCACCAGCATCCTCCTATTCCTCCCAGCTAACACCTGCTGCTATGAGTTTCTCTTTTTTGTTCCCTGGATTCAATGTGCAGCTTCCCTCCATCTCTCCCTGCCTCCTCCTGTCCTCCGTGCCTGTGGGCGGGTCCCCTTTGTCTTTCTGCGCTGCTGATCAGAGGCTGCACAGGCTTTGAGAAGGCCTCCAGGAGTTGGCATTTGAGCCACAGCTAGCCATGATCTAACTGTTCTTTAAGCAGCAGGCAACTTACAATATTCTAGAAGAAAAGAGAAACACAAAGAACCCACTCTGCAGCAACCTTTGTCCGTGTTCTAGAAATCCAAGGGCTAACTCTCTTGTGTGTTTAGACTGGCTTGCCTTTTGATCAGCAGAAAGGGCTGTGGTCAGACTCCTGGAGTGACTGCTAAAAGCTTTTCCTTTTTTTTTTTTTTTTTTAATTTTTTTTTTGTTCTGTTCTGTCATTGTTGTTGCTGTTGTTGTTGTTGTCGTTGCCATTGTTGTTGCTGTCGCTGTTGTTTGTTTTCTTTTGTGAGTGCCATACTATGCAGCCCAAGCAGGCCTCAAATTGGCAATCCTGCTTTATTCTCCAAATTACTGGGAATATAGGAATGCTTGACACCACCCTTAGCAATCCTTTTTCTTTTTAATTATTTTCTTTGTGTGTTCATGTGGGTGCACATGTGTGCATGCATGGACATGAGGTCTGGGAAGAAGGAATCTCAACTGAGGTATTGCCCAGATCACACTGGCTTCTGGGGTCATGTCTGTGAGAGATTGTCTTGACTGCTGATTGCTGAATGATGTGGGAAGACCAGCCCAGTGTATCCTGGCCTGTGTAAGAAAGCTAACCTATCAAACCAGTAAACAGACTTCCTCCGCAGTGGCTGCTTTCATTCTTGTTTGAGTTTCTGCCCTGACTTCCCTCGCTGATGAACTGTTACCTGGAAGGGTAAGCGGAATAAACCCTCTCCTCCAAACTGCTTTTGTTTCATCCCTGCAACAGGAAAAGCTAGAGCAACGTGTACCCACCCACGTATTGTGGAAGCTAGAGTTCACCCTTGGGTATTTTTCCTGATTCTCACCTTGTTTTGGAGGCCCAGAGACTGCTGAGCGCTCTAAAGTGGTTAGACAAAAAGCTCCTAGGGTCTGCTTACCTCTGCCTTCCCAGACCTGGGATGACAAGTAGACAGCCCCACACCTAGATGTTCCTAGGGCTCTGAGGATGTAACGCCACAGGTCTCCATGCTTGTGTGGAAAGCAGCCCACCAGCTAAGCAGTCTCCTGAGCGCCACCCTCCTTCCTTCTTCTACAGACATTCCGGTCTTCTACCGCCACGCTTTCTTTTTCTTTGTCTTCTTTGGACTTATCTGTGACCAAAGTCCTTTCACTTCTCTGTGCCTTGCTTTGCCCAACTGCCTGTCGGAAGACTTTTTCTGGTACTTATTTAATCTTCCAAGTGTCAACAATAGCTAACCCTGTCTGAGCCACACCACGTGGAAGAAGATGCTCTAGACCCGGATCACAAGCATCGGTCAGCCTGAAGGGGACATTCCTGCATGTAGTCTGTCAGTCGGCAGGCATTTTGAGCACATAGCAACCACCTTAGGTCTTTCAAGTGGATACAAGGATTTACCAGATGTGTTCTCTGTCCTGGAGGAAACAAGCTGGGCTGGGGAGACAAGACTAATGCACAGAGTAGAGAAAAGTAACCAAACTTCCATAATGACTCAGGGAGGAAGGTATGCTGGAAGAGAGGTATGCTAAAGATAAAGGCAAAGTCAGAGCCTGGGGAAAGCTGGGAGCACTCTGGCTTTGCACTGAACTGGGAAGGTAAGTAGCCTTAGGTAGGATGCCCAGGGGTGAGGAGAACCCAAGGCCGTGGTTGTGCATCTGCTGCTCACATGTTAGAATGTTTCAGGTGCCTGTCCTTGGCGCCTTTGCTTTTCTGTCTGCATTCTTCCTCAGGGCTTTAGTTCTAACTTATCTAGCAGGTTAATGATTTTGCAGTCTGTGGCTCAAGCCTGGCTCTCCTAGAGTTCCAGGCTTCTACCTCTATTGTTTACCTCTTCCCAGTTGGTTGATTAAGGAATATTTCCAACTTAACAATCAAAACAGGATTATTTCTTTCCCCTTTGTAAAACACCACATGCCGACGTATTTCTATTTTCTCGTCTGAGTAAATAACACCACTAGTCGATGGATTTTGTATGAAAATCTAGAGTATTTGTGATTCCTTCCCTTACATACCACTCAGTTAACATGTTCTGTTGTTCAACTACAAGGTTTTTATGCCCCTGCTAGATCCTTCCACCCCTGCTGCTGTTGTCTCCAGGCTCTTTCCATTTCAACAGATTAAAATCCAGTTCCTTGGCCTGGTGCTTCATGATCTAATGCCCTCCACTCCCATACCCTCCCCTCTTCTTTTTCTGATCTCATCTCTCACTGCTCTGCCTCAGTCACATGTTTCAGTCCTTCAAACATCTCAAGTTCAATCAAACCCTGACCCTTACATTAGCTGTTGCTTCCATCTATAAAGATCTTCCTAAAGAGATTGAGGGAACAACCAACTAATGACTGGCCCAACCTGAGACCCATCCCATGGGAGAGAGCCAACCCCTCACACTATTAATGATACTCTGCTGTGCTTGCATATGGGAGCCTAGCTTAACTGTCTCCCTAGAGTCAACAGCAAATGGAAACAGAGGCAGAGACCCACAGCTAAACATCAGGTGGAGCTTGTAGAGTCTTGTGGAAGAGTTGGGGATAGAATTGAGCAAGCAGGAGAGGTCAAAGATACTCCAAGGAAGCCTACAGAGTCAGCTAACCTGGGCCATGGAGATTCACAGAGGCTGAACAACAAACCAAAGAACATGCAGGGTCTGGATATAAGCCCCCTACACATCTGTAGCAGATGTGCCTCTTGGCCTTATGTGGATCCCCAAACAGCAGAGGCTGTCTGTGACTCTGTTGACTGCCTTTGGATCCTCTTCCCCTAACCAGACATACTGGTCAGGCCTCAGGAGGAGAGGATGTGCTTAGTCCTGCTGTAATTTAATGTCCAGGGCAGGGGCAGGGTGGTACCCAAGAGGGGCCTCCCCTCCCTTAAGGAGAAGGGGGAGCTAATGAGGGAGTGGTTTGTGAGGAAGGTACTGGGAAGAGGTAGGTGCAACCAGGATGCAAAGTGAATAAAAAAATAAATTTAAGGGGCGGGGGTGGGGAAGAACCCCCTGTAACCTTTGTATGACTCCCATCTCCCTATTCTCTTTGGGAGAAAAACTCGCCTACAAAAATATTTATATTAGAAAGTAAAATGAAATCCCCAATCATTTCACTAAAGAAGACACGTCTCTGTCCTCCCTCTCTATTTTCTTCATGGTGATTATCTGGGTTTATTTATTTGCATTTAAGTTCGTGATCCAATGCTCTACCTGCTAGAAGTTTTATGAAAACAAATCCTGTTCCCACTGCTGCTTCTCCAAAACTGGCATAAGGTTTATGAGTGTGCTGTGAATGACTGTTCAGTGACACGTGATGACAGGAAATGAGGGCAGGGATACAGTATAAATGGCAGCTCATTAACAGAGCACAGAGGCAGAATTCAGGGATGAAGTGTACCTCTCAGGACATGGAAAATGCATGGATCTTGACATTATCTTCCCATCCCGGCAATTTGGATTTTGGAATTTGGAGAAGCCCTCTTAAGAGAAGGGATCAATCACAAATGCACATAGCAGCATCCCTACACTGTCAATCACAAATGCACATGGCAGCATCCCTACACTGTCATGTCATCTCTGTGTATCCTTGAGAAATTTGGTCCAGGACCCATAAAAATGCTAACATCCATGGATGTTAAAGTACCTTGTATAAAACAGCATAGGGTTTACAAAAAAAAAAAAAAAAAAACCCTACATATATCCCTCTGTTTATTTTAAGTCATCTCTAGATTACATACAATGTAATATAAATTATTTATAATACAGTATGTAATCCGTGTGAATAGATATGTAGAGTGTTTTCTGTGGGTACTGATAAAGAAAAGAGTGTCTAGATGCTCAGTAGAGATCTAAGTCTTTGTTTGTTTGTTTGTTTTTAACTTGAATCTATAGATCCAGAGCCCACAGCTATGCAGGGCTGACTCTGCATTCTGAAGACACAAGAATGAAGAATACAGGAAGGCAGAAGAAAGTCATTTTTTTGCCATTTGATAGAAACATGTGTCAGAAGGATAAGGGCTACCATTCACTGAGCACTTACTGAGTACCAGGATTTTTCCCCTAAGCATGTGATACTTGCATTATTTTTTCGTCATCCACACAACTATAACATTATAAAGGAGCCATTGCTGTTCCTGTTTTGCAGTTGAGAAAAATTGAGGCATAGTGAGACCTGATGATGCCTGAGGTAATTGCTAAGTGGCAGAGACAAAATTCAAGCATCTTAAGGCTAAACTCAGTACCCCTCCAGCCTGTCGCATGTCCACGGGGGAAAAAGAAACAGTAATGTTGGCTCAGGGATTGGCCTGGGAGCTCAGAACAGAGGAGCAATGGAAGGGGTTCTGGGCATAGTGCTTTCCAGGGGGTATGGGTGTCAACAGGAAGAGGAACTCTCCTTTTGTATGTGTACCCATGACAGATAGTAGCGAAGGAAGAGTAAGCCAAGGAAGTGTGTGCGCTTTCTTACCCAGTGTAAGAAAAAAGCAATAAGGGGCAACTCTTACTCCTCAATCGGGCCCCATGAGACCTTTCTCTAGAACCATGTGTCTTTCTTCTAGTATGCTTGCCTCTGTAAGAATTTTACTTTGGATAGAATTTGTTATCCTTAAGGACAGTACCTGTTTTCATTTCTGTTTATCTCACCAAGAGTTATATCAGGTCGATAGGAACACAGTGTCTGGTCACTCTGAGCATGAAGAGGCTGAAGTTGATTCCTGGATTAAAGTGACAGGAAGTAGCTCTCTTTGTTATAAAGTACACATCTCCCTTTGTGATTGGCAAAATCTAAAATTAAGCAAAGAACATTCGGAGTATTGTTTTGGCTGTGTGTGAATATGCTATCGTTTATAAAGCCTGGCAGTTTATGGGAAATGTCATCTTGGTGCCCCAGCTTGATTCCACCTGAATCTCTCCTCATGCTAGCTAGGTGTCAAAGCCCTCCAGGAACACAGTACACAACCACAACCAACCTCGAGAACCACAGGTTTGTCTGCTCTTTGGTATCAGCAACCACTAATGAGGTAAAAAATTAGTGACTTGCTAACTCTGTAGCTCCTTCTCCCTGCATTAATGAAAAGCTGCTTTTACTGACTTCTGTGGTTTCTCCATGTTACTCACACCTAAAGATTTGCAGCAAGGAGCCTCCGATGAAAGAGACATGAGACATTTAATGTAATCATATTTCAATTAAAAACATATTTTAAAAGTCAAAAAGAAAAATTTACTTCATCAATGAAACACAATTGATCTAAAAGACAAGATAAAGTCTTCATTCTTTCTTATATACCTTGTTGCTTTGAAGAATGTCATACACTTGCTCACCTGAGGCGTCAGAGGCTAATGTAAAGAGAGCCAACACGACTGCAATTTGTAAAGCTTTCACTCAAATGAGGTGTGTGCATGTATTCAGAAACAGGTACATATATGTGCATGTGGGCAGATGAGCGAATAGTCTCAGGTGTAAACACTCAGATGTGTCCATTTCAGCAATCAATCACCTATCAGAATAGTACTGGAAACTCACCGTAGGACCTCCGACACTTTCCTTCTATTTCCCAGTTCACTGTTTTTCTGTACATTTCAAACAGCTGAAGAATTATGTTCTAGCTTATTTTTCTACTCCCAAACTCCCTTCTCTCTTTAAATTTATGTGCATTATCTTCTATTTCTTAGTTCTCTGAAAGTTACATTTTTCCACCCTGTCTGGGAAATATTGGCCCAGAAGTAATCTTAGAATGCGTCTTCATGTTGTCCAATGTTCCTTGATAATGACCAACAATGGTAGACTTGAGTCCAAGTAGTAACGTGGTTCTCAGACATGAGCCACTTTGCTACACTCCTGTCATGATTTGTTGCAAAACTCTTTGACCTTCCTTTCCTGCACCATGGCGGGGCTTGCTGGTTCCACACGCATTTCCCCTACGTGCTTCTCAGATGCCATTTTTAACTTCAGCATTTCCCTCTGTGTTCCTGGCAGCAAATGATTCACTTGTAAACGTTCATTTGGCCTTGAAGGTCTTTTGCTGTATTTTTTGACTATGAAGGAAACAGAAAGCATAGTGCAGAGACAGCCAGTATGCCAAGAGCCTGCTACACCCCTGTGTTGGCAATCTTTTCCAAGATACTTCACATGGATTTTTAAAAAGAAAAAAAAAAAAGTCTTGGCTTGGCTTTCCAGTTTCCCAAATAGATGGGTAAACATCTCACAGTTTTACAAGGAAACATTACGGGACATAATACTCAACCCTGTACTGCAGGGAAATCTCTCATTTATACTGGATTTTAATAGGTATAACCTTTTCTCTCAATTCAAATGAAACCTATTTGGGGGCTAGGGTGTGGGTACGCTCTTTAACCACAGCACTTAGGAGACAGAGGTAGGCAAGAGCTCTGAGTGTGAAGCCAGCCTGGTCTATACAGTTAGCTCCAGGCCAGCAAAGCCTACCCAGTGACACTCCATCTTACAAAACAAAAACAAACAAACAAACAAACAAAACTATTTTAACCAAGCCTGGTGGTACATGCCTAAAATCCAACAATCCAAAGGCTAAGGCACAGAATCCTGAACTTGAGATCCTCTCTCTCTCTCTCTCTCTCTCTCTCTCTCTCTCCTTCCCTCAAAACACACCTAAAAGCCTGTTTGCATTTTGCTTTGTTTTCTTTTGTTTTGTTGTTTTGTTTTTCCTAGGCAGGGTTTCTCTGTGTAATCCTGGCTGTCCTAGAACTCACTCTGTAGACAAGACTAGCCTTGAATTCAGAGATCCTCCAGCCTCTGCCTTGAGAGTCCTGAGATTAAAGGTATGTGCCACCACTGCCCAGTGGCTATTGTTTTTAAATCAAGTTCACCAGCCTTCTTAACAAACCAGTGTCCTCCTGTGAGTCTCTTCTACTAGACTTAAATTATTTAAAAAACCTTGAGAAGTGAGGTAAGGAACTTCATTTTCTAAGACCTTACTAAGGTATAGCAGCCATGTGTTCTACCAGAGCATCCTGTCTCCCTCTGACCACAACCAGGGTATCACCTGACTATAGGGCACCTCATGCACTAACTAGCCTGGCCCATCAACTCAGAACTGGGAGAAATGGTTCAAGAAGACAAACCAGGCCAATCAGAATCCTCTCCAAGAATATGAGTTATACAGGATTGAGTAGAATGAGCCATTGGCAGTAAAGCAGAAAATGAAAGTTAAGGACTATTAGATGGTAGAGAAAGCTGAGACAATCTTACTAAACCTGATAAAAGTAATAGTCAAGCAAAAGCTAGTCATGAAAAAGAAGATTAAAATCAGTTACTGTTGTAGATAATCTCATAGCATCTGTTTTAACCTACAGCGTTCATGTGAAATGTTTATGAGCATGTGTGTTTCATGGTGTTTATGGGCATGCATGTTTTGTGGTGTTTGAGCATGCATGTTTTACAGTATTTATGAGCATGTATGCTTCATGGTGTTTATAAACATGTATGTTTTATGGTATGTGAAGACTTCGACTATGCTGATCTGTGCTCAGTCCTGCATACTACATTATTCTTCAAGCTTGAGAAAAAAGTTCCATCTCAATCCAAGATGTTCAATGCCAAAAATTTTCAAATGGAATTACTTGACTGGTGGATACTTTCACCAAGTGTGCAATAGATTTGGTTAGGAATAGGTAGAGGGACTCTTGCCTATATCTAGAAGGTCCTAAGGCTACCAGGCTTCTGGGATTATCCTCCTCTGTAAAAACATGGTCAGTAGCTTAGTTCATCACTCTATTTACTGTGAGATGACCAACTTCCTTCCCAAAACATACATCATTTGTTCTCATTAGTGCTTTTCATCTTAGTAAGCTTTTCCACTTAATTCTCAATCTGGGAGTCAAACTCTTTATGCACAAACAGTGACATCCAGACAATGCCCGTGACAACATGCTCATAAATAAGACACCATTGTTCCTAAATGTTCCTGGATGCTTATCCATGGATCCTGTTTGCATCTTAATCCCAACATTATTGATTGATCCCAAAGTCTCTACCCCCAACCCCTCAGCAAACTTTAAACTTTTTGTTTTATCAAGCAGAGCAGCTCAGGTGTCTCTTGATTCTACTTCCTCACAGCTCCAATCTCCTGTGAGGATCAGACAGCATCCATTTCAGACCAATCCATTTGTGCATTGTGCTAAAGAGACATCAATCAAAGCAAGGGGGAGTTTAAATTATTAATTGGGAGTTGAGTAGGCACCACTGAAAATGTGAAGTTTCAGCGAGGATTTGAAGGGAGCTGAGCTGAGCCGTTACATTGCTGAGTTTAACATTAGGTTGTTGGCTCACAGATTGAGCTGTTTGGGTGGAAAACATACACTGAAGTATTTGAGTGGAGGAGGGTGAGAGAACAAAGCAGAAAAATAAATTCTTTGTATTGAATGTGCAGCTCTTCTGTAACTTTATGATTGTTTCTAAGGAAAATAATATAAATGAAAGCTCAATGCTATAACATTGACACTAAAGATAGAGACAGAGACACTATTGAAGAGGCTATTTGGCCTTTTAAAATGAAAAGTGGTGGTGGTTTAAAAGCAAGGTTAGCTTTGTCAAGTGATCAGACAAAGATTGGACGTATTGAGTGAGGTCACTTTGACTTGCTACCAAATTATATGAGAAATATCAGAGAAAGAAAAGAAAGGATTCTGGGGTTTGGGTCTCAAGCTACTAGGAAGATTGGAGAAACTCTAACTGACAGAAAACGGTTACAGGTATGTCTGACTGAAGTTCCGAGAGGAAGAACAGGGGTTCAATTTGAATATGCTGAGTTTAATATTGCACATTGAACTTTGGCATATGAGTCTGGAGTTCTGAAGAGGAGTTTAGCATGAGATTTACATTTGAGGGAAGTCAATATATCAATGGTACACAAGTAGTGGTGTGACATGAGCTCAACATGGCTATGTGTACAGTCAGGAGCTCAACATGGCGATGTGTACAGAGAGAAGCTCAATATGGCTATGTGTACAGAGAGAAGCTCAATATGGCTATTTGTACAGAGAGGAGCTCAACATGGCAATGTGTACAGTCAGGAGCTCAACATGGCTATGTATATAGAGAGAGGAGAGAAGAAAACTACATCCAGTAGTCAAAACCCATTATAAAAATCCATACATATCTATAACTTTCAATATATTGTAGCTTAAGAGAAGCAATTTTATTGATAATTGACAGAGCTTGAAGCAAGCAAAGTGTTCTTTTATACATGAATGGATAAGTGAGTATTTACATACAGACAATGAATGGAACTTTATCTAACACTGTTTTCCAAGTTCAGGGAGTATACAACACAAGAGAAACCCTAATCTCAACTTTGAACTCTGTGTGATAATCAAGTGTCAGTGTAGAATTGATCAATCAAAATACACATGATAGGGGGTCTGGATACTGGGGAAGGTATCACACTGTAGCTGTTAGCTTCAACTTAAGTAAACATTCCCTAAAGATACCCAGATGACCAGAGAACTGAAACTAGTATTTCTTTTGATACTAAATTCTTTTTTTTTCAAAATATCATTTATTAATGAAATAATAGCCAGTATTTCCAAGTAGCCTTTGATTTTTACCCTGCTTCCATTCTGTCTTGGATTCTACTTCTAGATCATGTGTTATGATCCCTGCCAGATCTGTGACACCGATATCAGTCTCATCAGGAATCTGAAATCAGAAATAGAAGGGAAAAAAAAAAAAAGAAATCATGCTGCAGATTTTCACAGAATAAACACTAAGTAAGCATAGTAGAGGGCATTAGACAGTTAACATTTCCTAAGACAGCATATGTGTATGGTTGGTGTTAACAGAATTGTAAAGGAATTCACGTATTTTGTAAGTTCTGGTTAGTAGAACACTCAGATACTTCTCAAAGATTATTAAGTTCCAGCTTCGGAAGTGCCTCTAGGCTAACCAATGTCCTATGTGAGAGGACGTTTTTTGCTTTCCTTTGTTTTATTTATTTATGGCTTTCATGTACATATGTTGTCTTATTCACATAATAGGGTAACATACTCTTAATTAAGATGTCTTTAGAGGTAGAAAACATTATCACTATTTCCCCTGAAATGGCAGTCACTTGACAAATGGAGTCCTGGGAGCCTTGTCTCCTGTCACATGTCTGCCTGCCTCACTGGCCGCTTTCACCATGCCTGCATTCCCCTCCCCTTTTTTTATTGGATATTTTCCTTATTTACATTTCACGTGTTTTTCCCTTTCCAGGTCTCCCCTTTGGAAACCCCCATCCTATCCTCCCTCCCCCTACCTCTATGAGGGTGCTCCCCCACCCACCCGCCCACTCCATCTTCCCTCGCTGGCATTCCCCTCATTGAACACCCTCAGGCCCAAGGGCCTGTAAAAGGACATTTTTGTCAGTAATTTTTTTTTTTTTACTTATTCGCTTTACATCCTGCTCACCGTCCCCTCTCAGTCACTCCCTCCCACAACCCTCCCCTCCCCCTTCCCTTCTCCTCTGTTTTGCCAGTATTTTTAAGATCTTATTGACTCATAACCCTGTTCTGCTTTGTCACCCCATCCTTCCCACAAGGCCATCATTAGTCTGTTATTTTTTTTTTTTCGTGGTGTAGGGCTGCTCTAGCACTGTGCGCCAAAAAGTTTGTGAGTTGAACTCAAGACATTGATGAACCATACACAGTAATGTTGTAGTCCTAGCCAGAAAAGTCTTTGCTCCAAAACTAGTTTGCCCTATGGCAGAGCTCACTAAGAAGTCTATGGTGGTTTGAACGAATAATGGCCCCCATGGGGAGCGGCACTATTAGTCTGTATAGCCTTGCTGGGGTAGGTGCAGCCTTGTTGGAGGAAGGGTATCACTGTGGGTGGGCTTTGAGGTCTTGGAAGCTCACTGTCTCTTCCTGTTGCCTGTGGGTCCAGATGTAGAACTACCTCGCTAGCACCATGTCTGCCTTGCAGGCCACCACGCTTCTGAGCATGGTAATAACGGACCAAGCCTCTGAACTATAAACCAGCAGCAATGAGGTGCTTCCTTTATAAGAGGTGCCACAGTCATGGGGTCTCTTCACAGTATGAAACCCTAAGACCAGAAACTGGGGTATGGCTGTGGTAGGCCTGACTATACTTTTGTTTAGAGGGATGTAGACTTTGGGACTTTAGATTTAAAAAAGCCCTTGAATACTTTAAGTGGGGCTTCATGGACCATCCATCATCTGAGGAACATGGGAAACTGTGGAGGCCTAGCTCAAGAGGTCTCAGAGGAGAGGAATGTTAGCGTGTAGCACAGAGACTGTTCTGAAGATATTTTGGTGAAGAATATGGCTGTCCCCTCCCTCCCCCCCCAGGCAAAAAAAAAATCTACCTAAGGCTAAATTAGAGAGTTTTTAATTAATTGCATTTACAGAGGAGATTTCAAAACAGCCTAGTCTGGACTGTGTTGCTTGGTTATTAGTATTCACTCTTAAGCAAACTTACGATGAAAAGGAGCAAGGTGAGCAAAGAAAATTTCAAAATGTACAGATTGAGGAGAAAAGGGGCACCAGGAAGTGGAAGAGGGCTATGTCCTGTGTTCCTGGAGATCAACAGATTCAAGAAAACCCTGATGTTAAGTGGAATAAAGGGATCGCCTCAGGGCAAGACCACACCCAGCTAAGCTTCCAACTTGTAAAAAGGAATTAAAGAACAGTTTAGAGTCAGCCTGGTGTGGTGGCCCACACTTTTAATCCCAGCACTCAGGAGACAGAGGCAAGTAGATCTCTGAGTTTGAGGCCAGCCTGGATTACAGATGGAATTTCAGAACAGCCAGACTTAGGCAGTAAAGGAAACTATCTAAAACAGAAAGCTAGTGAGGACATAATTGAACTAGGGGGAGGGGCATGTTTTAGCCCCAGTAAGCAGCAGAACTTGGCAGCTCCAGCCACAGGGTTCTGGTTTTAGAGTCAAGAATACAAGAAAGGGTTGTGGAATCTCCCTCCTGAGGCCAGGCCAGTGTCAGGGCTGTCCCTGTGTGGAGGCCTAGAGCAGCCATTGTGTGAAGGTGTAAAGACAAAGCCTGGATTGCCTTGGAGACCCCAAAATGCTGGAGATACCTGAGCTTTGGGAAACAGAGGAAAGCTGCTAACAGAGAGTGGAACCAGCCAGCCCAAGAGAAAGTAGTGAGCTGCAGTCAGCAAAGCTGAAAGGAGTTAGAAATTTAAAGAATTCTTTGACATTGGACATGGAGATGCAGAGTTTGAAGTTTGCCTAGCCCATTTCTGGTCTTGTCACTATTTCCTTACTGGTTTCTTTTCCCCCCCTTTTTGAGGAAAGAGAGACAGAGAGAGAAAGAGAGAGAGAGAGAGAGGAGAAATCAAAACAAAATAATTTTAAAAAAAGTTTCAAGTCATTTGTTAGGGACTGAGTAGTAGAGAGAGTAGAGTGGTGTCAAAGAAATTTTGATAATTCCTCCTGACTTCAACCCTCAGCCTGTTCCTTTACTTTCTCGAAGTCTTCACTTCAGGTAAAGAGTGTCTTCTGTCTACCTGTCATTTATTCCTCCTAGCAGCCGTGATTTTTGGTCTATACTTTATCCGTTCCACTTTTCTATACTGCTGAGAAAGCAAGTGAAGCTGAAACTGAGGCAAGATTGCTCATCAGAATAAAGACGTCAAACCTATGAGTCTAAGCTGTAAAAGTCTCAGAACCAAATAAAAGGAAAAGCTTCATGAAACCAGAGTTGGCAGTGATTCCTTGGGTCGGAAGCCAAAAATACAGGCAATACAAGTAAAATGCATACACTGGATTCTTCAACACTGAATCGAAGGATATACCATCAACAGATAGAAGGCAGCCCACCTAACGGAAGAAAAATATATGTGACTGGTGATTAGCATACCGAATACATAAAATGTCTATAATGTAACAAAAAAAAAAAACTCAACCTGATTAAAAATGAGCAAAAAACTTGAAGAAACATCTTTTGAAAGATAAACAAATAATAATCAAGCTCATGAAAAAAATGCATGGCATCTCTAGTCCCTGGGGACAGGCAGATCAAACCACAACATGACGCCACTCTGTGCACACCATGATAATTGATACTAAAAACAAAACCAACCAAACCACACCAGGAAGCATGGAGAAACTGGATCTGTGGCATTGCCGGAGCGAGTGTAAGACGACCCAGCTACTGCTCAATACAGTACCACAATTCCTCAAGAAATTAATGTGATCTCCAATTTCACCAATTGCATATAATGAGAAAATAATTGAAAGCAAGAATTGGATATGTGTTCAGCCGTTGCTATAGCAGCATTATTCATAATCGCTAAATGTGGAAGCCACTCAAGTGTCCATCAATAACTGAAGGAGTGTAATTAAACACAGTATACACATTTGGTGGAACATTATTCAGCCTTAAGTAGAATGCAACCAGAAGCTTGAGACTCGTGCTTAACTAAGATAGTTAGTCACCTGCTGAATAGAGCCTCTCAGAGGACAAGATGCTCCTGTCTGCAAGCCTAAGGGAGTATCATTAACAGTGTTGGGGATTGGTGCTTGCCCATGGGTGGGTCTTATGTTGGGTCGGTTATTGGCTGACCATTCCCTCAGTCTCTGCTCCCTCCCCTGTGCCTGCATTACTTGTAGACAGAATCAATTTGGGCTTAAGAGTTTTGTGGGTGGGTTGGGGTCTCTATCACTGCACTGGGGTTCCTTACTCCATACAGAAGATTGCCTCTTCAGGTTCCATATCCCTAATGCACTGAGTCACAGCTAAGGTCATCCATCCCCACTGATTCTTGTCCCAGGCCATGTCTCATCCTGGAGATGCCTCCCACCACCTTACCCCTGTCAGTTGCAAATTCCCATTCATTTTTTTATGGCCATCAGGCCATCTGTCTTTCCTAGCTCCTGATCCTGAAATCCTCATTCTCCTCCTCATCTCACCTCCTTCCCAGATCCATCCCTCCATCTGCCTCAGCAGACTCAGACAGATACAGACACCCAGAGCCAAACAGTGGGTGGAGCTTGGGAATTCTTAGGGAAGAACAGGAGGAAGGTTTGTGGTCCGGAAGGGGATAGGAACTCCACAGGAAGACCAACAGAGTCAATTAACCTGGACCCTTGGGGCTCTCAGAGTCTGAACCACTGACAAAAGAACACACACGGGCTGGATCTAGGCCTCCCTGCACATATGTAGCAGATGTGCAGCTTGACCTTCATGTGGGTCCTGAATGAGCTACTGGAGCAGGGGCTATCCCAAAAGCTGTTGCCTGTACGTGGGATATGTTCTACTATATGACAATCCAGGCTGCCTTGTCAAGAAATTAATGTGATAGAAGAAGCACCTAGCCTTGCAGAAACTAGAAGTGGCAGGGTTGGGGGGCCCACCCACCCAGAGGAAAAGGGGAGGGGGAACGGGGAAGGATTGTAGGAGGGGATGACCAGGAGTGGGGCAGTGAGAGGGATATGAAGAGAATAGGTTAAAAATAGTTAATTAATTAAAAGCAAAAAAGAAACCATACATAGGACCATACATAATATATGGTTTCTCTTACCTAAGCAACCCAGAGTAGTCAACTCTCAGAGACACCAAGTGGAATGGTGGTTCCTTGGGCTGGATGGGAGCAGAGAGAGGAGAGCAGAGTGTTTGATGTTAGTGTAGAGATGAAAATTTTGGAAGATATGATACAGAAGTTTCATAAAAATGGTTTAAATGGACATATTTATGCAATACATATGTCAAAGGGCTGCCATTCAACTTGATACAATGCAAAACACCAGGTGTGGGTTTCTCATTAGTCTCACAATCTAAACTGAAAAGTGCAAAACCAAGTACTAAGAATATAATAAAGGAAAGGCTTAGATGCTGTGTGAGATGAGGAAAAATTAAACAAGAAGCAGAACTATTGGGAAGAAAAATGAAATGTATTTATACAAGGCATCATTATGAACACAGAAGCCTCTAATGAATCTACAGAAAAGAAAAACAAAAAAACGACAGTTAATCAGTAAATTAGAACTATTAGAACACATGAAAAATCTAAATGCCCCATCTCCCCCCAGCGAATGGTAAGAAATTACAACTTGTTTAAAAAACAAGTGTTTAAAAGTATAGAAAAATCAAACTGCTAGGATAATATCTTATAAAAATACACAAGATTCTAACTAAACCAAAAGCTATAAAACATCCAAAGAAATGAATAGGAAGCCAAGCAAAAGTTATAGAGAAGTATTTGAAGATATTATTAAGATATCCATTATTTCATATTAATTTATGGATTCTATGCACTCTATATTGAAAGTAGTCTTTAGTCAAATTTAGGTAGAAACTGACCAGTGATTCTAGAATGCTAGAGAATAGAAACCCCACTGAAACTATACTCCCTGCTTTGAAGGTTTATTGTAAAATGATGTCAGCTGAGACAGCTTGGTGCAGGCATAAGACCAAATGAGTCAGCGAAGGAGAACCAACGGTTCAGGGGTAACTGCTTACAGATGTACTCAGCTCACTCTCTACTGAGGCCCTGAGTCCGCGCAGGGGGTCACCAAAGTCTTTCAAATGGATGTTTCTGCAACACTAGGATATATTCATGGGGAAAAGGAATCTTTATCCTATTCATTCTATATTCAATTACTTTAAGGTAGACCATAAACCTAACCATAAAGACCAAAACTGTAAATTTTCTGGATGAAATCATGGGAAGATATGTTTGTGACTTGGGCACATGCCAGTGTTTCTTAGAATATGGAAGCATTAATAGAATACTGACAAATTTCATAGAAATTAAAACTTCAAACAGCATTAATGTTATAATTCTACATAGGAAAAAAATCAACAATTATAAAAGAGTTACCGACAGAAGCAATGGAAGTGGTCCTCAGGAACTGTCTAAGACAGTATGACCTTGCTAGCAATCAAGGAAAAAATATTACCATAATTTCCCATCAAGTCAATAGGAACTTAGCACATTTACAATATGTAATAGCAGTAACTACACACAAGAATGGAAGCTGAGAGGCAATCAATTGGAAAAATCTTGGGGGAGGAAGTTTGCAATATTTAATAATATTTTAGCTATATATGGCTGTGGCCCAGCTATTCAATTTCTGAGACACCTTTATAGTTTGTCTGTGTGTACAAATATCTGTATCAGGTTCTTATTAGTTTTGACTAAAGCCCTTAAAAACACACCTTCTTAAGGGAACAGGTGGCTTCATCAGCCATGAAGCAATGACATGGAGCGATATGACTCTGGCCAGGAGTTAGACCAGACCTCGTGAGATACACACCAAGTTTCTCACATACACCCAATCATTATAAAACGATGCTCACAGAATGGCCCTGCCTGCACATCTTTAGTATATACAAGTATATATATGTGTGTTTTGAATAGTTAGATGCCACTACATAGACATTTAGGAAAAGCCTGGGATGCACTTAAAAATTAAACAGTGGTTACCTGCAGGAGTAGAGAGGAGTGTCACTGGATATAAATTTAACATTTTGCTGACAGTGCTTTCTATCGTTTGAATTTCTCATTAGACGTACCTTTCTCATCGGACCAGAGTACATGGCATGGCTACTTATGCAAGAGTTTTGAGCCACACATAGGGCAAGTTCCTGAGCCACAAATAGGGCAAATTCCTTTCAACGGGTAAGTTTTTTTGTGTGTACTGCTGTTATCATTTAAATTAATAAACAAAGGAAGGAGAAAACACACCTAGAAGATGTGCAGAGTCTTCTGATGAAGTTAGACAGGCAGCATCAGCAAGGACCTGAAGGACTTATGCCAGGCTGTGCCAGGGAGGGCAACATTTAGTCAAGACCCACCCATCACTGCTGTGCATCCCTTACACTCTCCTTTTCTTCTTTGTCCATGAGTATTAAAATGTCTTGGTGTTAGAGAAGCACAGTCTCCTGCCCCCTCCTGGACTCTGAAACACTGGCTATGGAAGGGGTCCTGGAACTATGGGCTTCTCTCTGAATATAAATTGGCAATTTTTTTTGCCTACTAGAAATAAAATTTCCACAGTTTTCAAGGAGCGCTGAGAAATGTAATGGTACAGTTCTGTGTCCCCATTAGTAATTTTCTATAATCCTGATTTCTGGCACACATTACCGTAAAAATAATGACCCAGGTGTCTTTTTTTTTTCCATTACTGAAAACTCCATTAGCAGTTTTATTTCAATAGAGAGAGCTTTTTTCCTGTAAGCATTACAAGTTGTTTGAAATCAATCTATTTTTTCCATAATTGGATATACAGCTGTTAAAAGTTTCATTTAGTTTTTTTTTAAAGTTGTGCTTTCAAATCATCTTTGCACTGATTTACTAAGAATATATAATCTTAGCAGAAGGTTTTAAATTTCTATTCCAGTCTGTAAGACAATACTTCACTTTTTAATCACTAAAGCAAAGCTGAATGAATGTAAGTTGGCTAGTCTTGTTCAGTTGATTTTACGTCCCTGATTTTAATATTTGTACTATGTGCTCTTGTTTATTAAGAAATATACATTGAAGCATTATGTTTAAAATGTATCATTATATCCTGACTTACTCTCAATCTTATCTTATATAAAGTAAGCATGGTGATATCAACAACCACAGTAAATGTGGAGAGAAGGTAAACAGGAATGTTTACATCATTTTTGCAACTTCTCAGCCCCCCCCCCCCCCAACATGTCCATTTTGTTCTTTTGTCTTTTGGGGAACCAAACCAAAGGCCTTGTGCATGCTGGGTGTCTTAGTTAGGATTTCTGATGCTGTGATGAGACACCACGGCCACGGCAATTCTTACAAAGGAAAGCATTTAATTGGGACTGGCTTATAGTTCAGAGGCATAGTCCATTTATCTTCATGGTGGAGAATGTGCAACACACAGGACAACACAGTACTGGAGAAGGTGCTGAGAGTTCTAATCCTGATCTGCAGGCAGCAATCAGAGGGGCACTGGGCCTGGCTTGAGCATTTGAAACCTCAAAGCCCACCCCAATGACTCACTTCCTCCAACAATCCACGCCTGCTCCTAATAGTGCCATTCCCTCTGAGTCCACAGGAGGCATTTCATTCAAGCCACCACACTGAGCAAGTAAGTGCTTCCCCCGCCCGCCCCCCCCCCAGTCCCTGAGCTATACTCCCAACACTGTTGTAACTCTTTAAAGTCTCAAGTTGTTTTAGAATAAGATGCTTTCTCCAATAGCTATTTATCAGTTCACCGACCTGTCCCTGTGGGCCTCTCAATGCCCTGTAGAAGCTGACCTTCCCAAGGAACATGGCTAATCCCTGTACTTGTGAAGCAACATTGTTACTTTGTGCTACTGAGCATGTTAGAGTCTCAGCCATTGGACTGTCTGTGCCTGTGTCAGATATTATGACGGCTTCAGGAGACAGTCTAAGCTTTCTTCCATCCCTTTAAGCCCTCTCCCATTCTCCCTGCAACAGCCTGCTTTCCCTTAACACATTTATTTCTTTCATCATTGTGCAATCATTCCTTTTGTCTTGTAATTATTGCAAATATCTCCCTCTCAGCTGGCTTTCCTCGGCACATATATGTGGTAAACTTAGATATGTCTTCTTCCCAAAGCTCCCTCTTAGTTCTTTATCGCCCACTTGACCTCATACTGTGGATTTTAAGATGAGCCTGTCCTGGGCAACTTTCCTTTCCACTTGCCCCAGGGAAGAGAAGCTGTAACTGTATCAGGCTATGTGATTGATGTTTTGGTTTTATGTAGGTTTCCAGTGAACAGAGTTAAAAAATTGATGGCAATAATGGGGTGACAGAATGAGACAGACTTCCTCCCTTGCCTGTGAAAACACACAAGGCATAATAGTTCAGGGTTTTAGATCACTTGAGACATTAGCAACAAAGGATAAGGAATTAGAAATGTCTGCCTGGTGAATTCAAGATCTAACTCTTATATTATCAAAGGTTCGTCACTCTCTCCATTTCAGAAAGGCATAAAACAAATATTGTGTTGGATCACATAGAATATCCTGGAAAACCTCGGTGTCAAGTTGAAGGAGCCCCTCAAGTGGCCACCTCCCTCTAGGAAGGGGTACAGTTAGCTCCTGTACCATTTCCTGAGGTTGCCTCCATTCCCTATATCTGGACGGTTAGTATTCTACTACGGCCTAGAGTTGCATGAACAGAGGTGACATTTGGCACTGTGCATGGAAGTGTCAATGAATGCCCTGCATCTTGAGTGTTTAGCACTTTGATGAATGTTTATGAATCTTGCTTGAATGGATAAGTAAACTGGCCACCCAGTAGGATTCGGGGAAGAAGTATTAGGCCAGTAGTTACATCCCCGAGCCTTCCCAACCCCCCACCCAGCTTGCAGTCTCCTCTTTCTGTAGGATCACCACATCCTTTAAGGACATTTGATGACTCAGCTGAATTTATCTAAGATTAACTCGGAGTCAAATGCAAGCAGAAGCCAAATACTTTGGAAAGCTCATTCAGATGTGTTCGGGGGACAATGGCTGCCTTAATGCCGTGTATGATTTCTGGTTTCTAACTTGGTTTGTTTATTCACTAAAATAATTATTGAAAGTTTATTGTGAGCCAGACAGCGTCCCTGGCGTTGGAGTGAAAGCAATGGGCAAGCTAACGAGCTCTCTGTACTTTTGCTCATTCGTTCAAATAGCAGGAATTAATTGAAAGACTGTTATGTTACCAGGCTCCTGACTGAGAATATTTTCCTCCATGAGGTTAGGTTTTTTTGTTTGGTTGGTTGGTTGGTTTTTTTGTTTGTTTGTTTGTTTTTTGTTTTTTGTTTTTGTTTTTCGAGACAGGGTTTCTCTCTAGAGCCCTGGCTGTCCTGAAACTCACTCTGTAGACCAGGCTGGCCTGGAACTCAGAAATCTGCCTGCCTCTGCTTCCTGAGTGTTGGGATTAAAGGCATGCACCACCACTGCCCAGTGAGGTTAGTATTCTATTGGAGGAAAATGGAAATAAGTAAGTTATGTGGTATATTAGAAGGTGATAAATCTTGGCAGAGATGGGTGGGAGAGGACAAAAACAAAGGAATCAGACAGCAAGTGTAGATGAAGGTATAATTTTAAGCACCATTGTCAAGTTATAAATCACAGAGAAAGTTGCTTAGTACCAAAGTCTTAGAGGAGGTGAAAGAGCAGGAAAGAACATTCCAGACAGATGGCGGCAAGTGGAAAGGTTGTGAGGTAGGAACAGCTTTGCAGTAGGGTGGTTTGGAGCTAAATTGTCCCCCACAGACTCTTGTGCATAACAGGTAGTGCTACTTTAAGAAATTTCTAGAATCCCTCAAATATAGTGTCTAGCTGGCAGATGAAGGCCACTGTGAGAAGACCCTGACTCTAGGTTGCCATTTCTCCACAAACTCACGGACTCAGGTTGTGTCACTCAATTATCATGCCTTCCCCTGTCGTATAGGACTCAAAATGTGAACCCTCAAACTGCGAGCCCAAATAAACCTTAGACATCACAGAAATAAGAAAAAAATATATCATACTTAATAACTAGAAAGTGAGCAAAGAAGGGAGACTTAAGGGGAAGGAGAAACACATTGGAAAGTAGTCAATTACTAAGACTTTGCCTTCAAGTGTCAGAGGAAGTCATTCAAAAAAATCTCTAATGAAGCAAAGCATGCTGTAACACAGCTTCTGCGTAAGAAGATACAGAATGTCAGAGAGGTGGTGGGGGTGACACAGAGGTGGTGTGGGTGACACAGAGGTAGGATGGGATCTTTGGAGTTTGTAATCATTCAAAAAAAATACCAACAGAGGACTTGTGTTCGATCAGCAGGCAGCCGTGCTTTGCCAGATAGGAGAATTTAATTCTTGCATTTTTAGAAAAATGTTCCCAAATAGACATGGTTCTAGTACCCAATTGAGATCTAGGAACACAGAGAACTCATCACTATTCTTGGGGATAGGGCTTATGAACACAATGGAGAGTCATAGTCTCAGGACTTTGGATGGCGTCTTTCACATTGGCCTTAAAATCTCACTGAAGTGGGATGCAAGACCATCAAGATGAATTGGGAAGTGTTGTGGAGTGATTCATGCTCCCTGCATTGGGATGCTTCTTTAAATAATACCGTCTTTAAAAGCTCCTAAATTGAAATCTTGTGGATAGACCCAGTTTTAGACCCAAAAGACCAGAAAACATTTTTACACACACAGCATATGCAAAGCCATCTGAATATCACAACATGTACAAACGAAGTGACATGGTTTGGCAGGTGTCCATGACAAAAACTGCACGTTGGTTCTCTAAGTGTTGTTGTGATCTGAATCAGGCAGTTATGTCTTTGTTCCTGGAAGTCATTTAAATTTAGGTCACTGCATTAGGAGCGAAGTGGCATAGCGTGGAGCACGTCCAGGGTGATGCGTCAGCCATCTGACGTACTGGAGTAGGGAAGAGAGTGTGAGAGTGTTGGTGTGTCTCATGGTCCCCTCCGCATTCCACTCACCTCCTTCCTTCTAACTACTTAGCATGCTGGCACTTTGGAATTCTCAAGACTTTTCCAGCCTTCTGTCCTCTGGCAATTGCTCAGCCAACAGTGCCCACCACAGGAAGGCACACATAAGATAGCCGTGCTTTCCTGACTTGATTTTTATCACCTGGGCAAGAGAAGGCCATGGTGCTGCCTATAAACAAAGAAGGTGAATAAGAAACCGAAAACACATTGTTGTGTTACATAGTTTTTGAAAACTGAAATGTTTCGAAACACTATCTGTGACCCGCTGGCAGACCCATTTGCTGCCCAGCATTTGACAAAATTGCCTGGCATTTTATAGTTGCTCTTTGTTTGCTAGGCTGTGGCGTGCAGAGCTAACATCAGGAGTGGGTAGGTATAACTGTCCCTTCCACCTATGGAGTCTGACTTGACAAATGGCACCTAGGAAGCCAGCCCACCAGGGGCAGAGGAGAGACCAATGACCTCGTGTTTGGCCGTTAGCTCTCTGAGAATTTACCTGTTGCTCCTTCCTGAAGAACTGGAATTTTTTTTAATGTTTTCCATTTTCAACTTTTCCTTCTAAGTCAGTCAACTTTTTAATTTACTGAGATGACAAATTACTTAATGGCATTATTTTTAGCACATGTCATTTATACATGTATGTCTTAAATATCTTCTTTATATATAATTTATCTTAACCTATTTTGTCTTTACTATTTAGATTTCACATTTTAGTTATATTAAAAGGCCTATAGTTTATCCAAGTTTCTAGACTTAAGTATTTTACTACATTCTGTAACAGACATATTTACTTCTGTTTAATTTTTTTCAATTTTCTTTAGCTAGTGGTAGTGAGCTTCAAACTTTTCATTGGCAACTACTCATTCTGTAGCCCAGGCTAGCCTCCAACTAATGTTAATCTTCTTCCACCGGCTTCAAGGACTATAGGTGACCAACTTTCATACAGTTTTAATTAAGTTTGGATAGTTTCTAATCTTTTCCAGCTTCTAAATTCTCAGCTAAAAACATTGACCCAGGGGCTGGGGAAATGTCTCTGTGGTTTAGAGCACTTGCTGCTATTGCAGAATACTGTGGTTTGATTCCCAGCACCGCTGTGATAGTACACAGGCATCATCTATAACCACAGTTCCAGGAGGATGCTGTCTTCTCACCTCCTCGGGCACCAAGAATATATGTAATGCACGCATATGTATGCAAGGAAACATTTGTACATACTAAAGTAAATATATTTTTAAAAGTTAATTTAAAAAAATCTTTAACCCAGAAAGTTCCAAAGCCACAGTTCTTTCATTGAACAATCATTTTCTATGCTGTCAAGGGTGGGTAAACACAATTGCCCTACTTCACAGATACTGCTTAATCAAGCAAACTAGTATTTGGAAGGGTAGCTACAATCCTGCTTGTTTCTTCTGCTGTGATCCAGCATGTTATTCAGTTGAAGTTTCTATGATCTGCAGCCCATGGTCCCTCAGTATAAAACCAATGTGTGGGAAACCATTCCTGGGAGGATCTCTGGAGGAGGGAGAAGTTTTCTTTCACACTGTCTCCAGTGTGACGAAATATCAGTGAAGGAATTTTTGAAACATTATAGTAATTTTTTTTTGAAAAGGAGTCACATTGAAGATAGACCATGAACCCTGACATGCAAATAACCCCATTTATTGACAACTAATGTCTCTTCTCTAGATTTGGCATAAAAATTTTGCTCTTGAGTGGATCTTCTACATCTTTACTTTGAATTAATATTCAAAGAGAAGTGAGCTACGACAAGAGTCACCCCCACTAAGGATGGAGATAGACAGACAGGCAGATGATAGGGAGAGCACAAATGAAGATACAGATGAGAGACATTGCATAGGTAGGTAGATAAATATATAAATAGACAGGAAGATAGATAGACTTTGATAGACTTAGGATCGTTCCACCAAGCAGGGATTTCCCCGAGAATATTTGCAATCAGATAACATCTAACATACACATTATCTTTAGGTGTGCTTCAAGATGCTACTCTACTTACAAATACTAATTTATAATGACCCCATTGCCAGTCACTGAAGCCTATTAATGACAAAGAAAAAGTTAGCCTGCCTAGGTTAAAAACGTTGTTAGAGGGACTGTCACTCAATTCCCAAGATCATGAAGTAACAACTTGCTTGTGTATACCTGACACTACTCTTCAGTGAGATGAACACGATATGCTTAGTGATTATTCTCCTCCTACGATGCAAGCTGATTGTTCAGGTGTCTTATCTCTAGTAACTATGGTATTCATCTCTGGAAATTACTGCCAAGATGAGCAATCCTCTTGCCAAAGCGTTTCCTTTAACAAGTTGGGCCAACGGGATCATTTCCATTTGGTATGGCTGCTACTCTACAGAAAACTATTTTCACCTAAATGAAAATAATCTCTGATCTAATCAGTAAATTCCACCAAACGTCGTGAACAGAAGACTCTGAAATGAGCCTAATAAAAGTTTTATTTCTTTTATAATTTTCTAGTAGTACTTTCCCCTTCCTTTTTATTACTAGTCTTGGAATTCATATTTTAAATAACATGGAAAAAGACCATTTTGATTTTCTGTAATGTACAAAATCATCTTCAGATGAGCAGGAGAAGGGAAAATGTAAAATATTAGAACTAATGAAAACTTGTGGGTAGATAAAGAAAAGCAAACATAAATGGTCAACAACCATGTAAAAAGATTTAAATTCACTCTGAGTTGGATAAATTCAAAATAAGGATAATCATAATAATCATTTTGTCAACTGAAACGCCTGAGAAGACTGTAACACTTGCATTTGGTGGGGGATAAAGAGAGATTACTGAAATATATGGAAATTATAAATGTTACAAGCTTTTATGACCAACAAACTTATGCAATTGTCATTCATAAGTGCTTCGTCTTACTTCCAGGAGCCAACCCGATAGGTATGCGTGCCAAGACTTCAGGACACGTGTAAGATCCAAGAACTGAAAACAACACAGAAGGCCACTAATAGGGGAGATGGCTGAATATGATGGTCCATTGATAGAATTCTTGAAAGACATAGAGAATGAGTGACAGAAGACGACCTTGTAGGAGCTACATAAACTTTGGGGAATGGGGTGGGTGAGGGAGGACAAGTGTGGAGAAAAGATATTTGAATCTATTTGTAGGAGAAAATACAAGCACAACCCTCCAGCCAGCCTACCTGGCACCCTTCACTTCTAAATTAAAAAACTTGGCACACCATCCTCCTGAATATTTGGAAAAGATGCTTGAGTGGCAATACCTGGTCTGCAGATGAGTCTTCACCCTCCACGTCTCCCCTATTGTGTTTCTGCACAGAGATCATAGTGGTAGGAGCTCTCACTGTCTAATCCAAGATAATGTGCTAACCAGTCAGTGTATTCCACTATGTAAGTAGTTGTTTGCATGCAATGGTGTGACCTCTGCCCCACTAGTATTTCACTCCCACACATGAAAACATTTAATCATGTTCAGACAACTGTGTGACCACTGGAGTAGGTAGGAGAAGTTCTCATATCCAGATTTATAATGGTTCAAGCAGCCAGCTCTAATTCCATGAAACTTGAGCCCGAATAAATGGTTTCTTCCTTAAACTGGGTCTATTGGGAGGACTTTCTCACAGCAATAGAAAAGTAACTAACACAGCTAGAAGTGATGCTGTGAGGGAAGGTAATGTTGCTCAGCAGACAGCGTGTTAGCCAGGAAGAGATGATGCTAGGAAAAGCTGCAGAGTTATAGCAAGGTGTTCATAACTGGTGTTCTTTCTGTTTTCTATCACAACATCGAAGTTATAAGATTTTGGGGGTAATGTTAGAGAATTAGAAAACCCACAAAGTCTGTTATTTAACACGTACAGGAGCCTTTTCACGGTTCCGCTGGATTTTATTTTAAATTCTAAACATGTAGGCAGAGGAGAAAACAGATTCCTGGCCCCGTGCATCATATCCCTTGCTGGGTGTTACACTCTCAATAATCCAGTGCATTTCCATGAACAGAAAAGAATAAAACAAACAAACAAAAGCAGCCATCCAAGAGTGACCTGAAAGTTCTTCTATATTAATAATACAACAACGTCTGACCTCTGCTATTTTTATTGTCAAGGCATGAATCAATCAACCAGCCACAAAGACCACTGGTACATCAGACCCTAGACAGAGAAGGCCACCTCAGCATTATCCACCTCCTGCCAAGAGCCTTTCGCTGAGAGAAGGATTACTTATGAAGAATCTCTTATGGCTTGTAAACCCTCTGTTCTAGATACTATGCTATAGCCTTGAGTCAAATCAACTTGTCCAGTCTGTGATTTTTCAGCAAAACCTGTAAGAAACAGTCATTAAAAAAAATCTGAAGATTGCTCTGTAGTACAGCTTAAGGTCCGTGATTGTGATTCCACTAGAGGTTCCTTTATTGTTGAGAATAGTTTTGGCTATCCTGGGTCTTTTGTTATTCCAGATGAATTTGCAAATTGCTCTTTCTAAGTCTGTGAAGAATTGAGTTGGAATTTTGATGGGGATTGCATTGAATCTGTAGATTGCCTTCAGTAAGACGGCCATTTTTACTATATTAATCCTGCCAATCCATGAGCATGGGAGATCTTTCCATCTTCTGAGATCTTCTTCGAATTCTTTCTTCAGAGACTTGAAGTTCTTGTCAAAAAGATCTTTTACTTGCTTAGTTAGAGTTACACTGAGGTATTTTATATTATTTGTAGCTATTGTGAAGGGTGTTGTTTCCTTAATTTCTTTCTCTGCCTGTTTATCCTTTGTGTAGAGGAAGGCTTCTGATTTGCTTGAGTTAATTTTATATCCAGCTACTTTGCTGAAGTTGTTTATCAGGTTTAGGAGCTCTCTGGTGGAATTTTTGGGGTCACTTAAGTATACTATCATATCATCAGCAAATAGTGATAATTTGACTTCTTCCTTTCCAATTCGTATCCCTTTGATCTCCTTTTGTTGCCTAATTGCTCTGGCTAGAACTTCAAGTACAATATTGAATAGGTAGGGAGAGAGTGGGCAGCCTTGTCTAGTCCCTGATTTTAGTGGGATTGCTTCAAGTTTCTCTCCATTTAGTTTGATGTTGGCTACTGGTTTCCTGTATATTGCTTTTACTATGTTTAAGTATGGGCCTTGAATTCCTGATCTTTCCAAGACTTTTATCATGAAGGGATATTGGATTTTGTCAAATGCTTTCTCAGCATCTAGTGAGATGATCATATGGTTTTTTTCTTTGAGTTTGTTTATGTAGTGAATTACGTTGATGGATTTCCATATATTGAACAATCCCTGCATCCCTGGGATGAAGCCTACTTGATCATGGTGAATGATTGTTTTGATGTGTTCTTTGATTCGGTTTGCAAGAATTTTGTTGAGTATTTCTGCATGGTATTGGTACAGTGACAGGCAGATAGATCAATGGAACTTAATAGAACTCTCAGTAGTTTAGGTATAAGAGTAATTGTAGCTTCATAGAACGAATTGGGTAGAGTACCTTCAGTTTCTATTTTGTTGAATAATTTGAGGAGTATTGGTATTAGGTCTTCTTTGAAGGTTTGATAAAACTCTGCACTAAA
>JADRCD010215558.1:0-67915 GCA_019843815.1 Montemys delectorum
ATATATATGATAATATATAAATTACAATGTAAATAATATATTTATGAATAAATATCTGACGTTTACATGTGAAACATCCCTAACAAAGAGCAAATAAGGGCCTTGATCATTCTAGATCCTGCTTACCGCAGCATTTTTAACCTGCCTTTCTCTCTGTACATACAGGTAAACTCGAATGACCGTGCACTGCACCTTAAGGTAGAAATGGCAAGCTGTAAAATTCCCTGTGACCCTTCAATTTGCAAACATTATATACAAACTTGTACATGAGCACTTCTTGAATACTGTACATTATTCATAAGCAATAAAAATATTATCGATGGCTGAGTTGAAACATGCATTTCAAATGGTTCATTTATAAAGAACAGTTTGGCCAGTTCTAGTATCTTTTATTGATAATTTCAATTTCTTGCTTTCAACAGCTTAATTGTGTTCTTCAACCTTCTTCTGACCTCTGCTGCCCCTGCGGAGAAGCCTGCTTGGTGTAAGTGCTCCTTAGTGAGGGCATGTCCCTTTTCTCCCATGACTCTTTGGAATTTCTTGTTCTTTAGTATGTGACAGTTTGATTTTAATGACTTTGCCACGAAGCTTTTTGGCTTTGCCTTAAATCTATTTTGTGAGCGTTTCACATTTAGTATTTCTACTTCCTTCTTCAGATTTGGAAAGTTCTTAACCGCTCTTTCTTCAAGGGAGGCTTCTGCATTTGTGTTTTCTTAATGACTTCTTGCATGGCTTCATTGATAGTCTCCATTTATTCTGAACTTTAAAAGAATCCCATTCTCATTTTGTTACCACTGAGTGTCTAATAGCACTCACACCTCCAAGTCCACCAATTTTTCAGCATTATCAAATCTGTTGTTGAATTTCCCTAGTGAACTTTTCAATTAAGTTGTAGTATTAGTAAGCATTAAAATTTCTGTTCGATTCTTTATATTAATAACTTTTTACTGATTTCATTTGGTTTTGTCTGTTTCCTTGTAAGGTATTGATTTTCTTTAGTATAAGTACATGTTTTTACATTTTTTTTCTTTTGTTTGTGTCACATTTCTCTGTAAACTTGGGGATGGGGCATTTGTGTGCATCTGAAAGAGAGCAGTTGCTCCTGGTTTTTTACCAACTGGCTTTGTACAGGGAAGCTTTGTCCATCAACCCAGTTAACGATTCTAGCAACCTCAGAAACTTTTTCTGGGTTGTTCTTCTTGTATTCTGAACTTCTGGGCTAATAACCACTTATCAGAGAGTGTATACCATGTGTGTTCTTTTGAGATTTCCTTCTTCAGATTTGGAAAGTTCTTAACCGCTCTTTCTTCAAAGGAGGCTTCTGCATTTGTTTTTTCTTAATTACTTCTTGCATGGCTTTCATAATAAATACACTGTTTCATTTGATAGTCTCCATTTATTTTGAACTTTAAAAGAATCCCATTCTCATTTTGTTACCACTGAGTGTCTAATAGCACATCACTCAGGATGATACTCTCCAGATCCATCCATTTCCCTAAGAAATTCATAAATTCATTGTTTCAAGAAACTTAAGAAGAAGGAAGAGCAAAAGGTGGACATTTCATTCCTTCTTAAAAGGAGGAATCAAATACCCATGGAAGGAGTTGCAGAGACTGACTATGGAGCAGAGACTGAAGGAAGGACAAGCCAACCTAAATATAGCAATCTCCTGAGAGGCTCTGACAATATCTGACTAATACAGATGTAGAGGCTCACAGCCATCCATTGAACTGAGTACACGGTCCCCAATGTAGGAGTTAGAGAAAAGTTTTATGGAGCTGGAGGGTCTGCAGCCCTTTAGGATGAATAATAATATGAACTAACTAGTACCCTCAGAGCTCCCAGGGATCCAACCGCCAACCAAGGACTATACATGGTGGGACTGATTGTTTTGGCAGCATGTGTATAGTAGAGGATTGCAAAGCTAATCATCAATAGGAGGAGAGGTCCTCGGTCCTGTGAAGGTTCTGTGCCCTAGTGTAGGGGAATGCCAGGGCCAATAAGTGGGAGAGGGTGGGGTGGCAGGCATGGAGATGGGGGAGGCAACAGGAGTTTGTTCTTGTTGTTTTTGTTTGTTTGTTTGTTTTTTGGAGGAGAAACTGGGAAAGGAGAAATTTACATGTAAATAAAGAAAATACCTAATCTTAAAAAAAAAGAAAATATGCAATAAAAAAAGAAAACCTAATTTTTTTTTAAAAAAAAAAAAAAGAAAGAAAGGAACTTTTTCTGGTGTTGATTTCTTATGATTGTGCTTACAATTTCCCAATTAGGAAGGTTTGCATGTTTTGGTTAGCTCCCCTCACCACCACCACCAGGAGTTTGTAATATTGATTTTCCATCTAGATGTTGGCTGATCTATGACAAATTGGGGGAGGACTTATCTGTAGTGAAACAGAATAATTTGTATTAGTTATTTTAATGTAACTGTTCTTGCTCTGAGCTTTCCTGGAGTCCTATAACTTCAGACTGTAATTTTAATTCTTGTGTGACCTTCTGGGAAATGGACTAACGACTGCTCCTTAGTCTCAATCTCCCTGAGAAACAAAACCTAGCCATTGAAATTCTGCTGTTTTCCTAGCTTTGCTTCAAACTATTCTGTTTTTTTTTTCTTAAGTTTCGGTTATTGGATATTCAATTCCATCAGAAATCTAGCAAAACTGCCCTGTGTAAATGAAATAGAAGCAGATCTTTCCAGATAGACAGAAGCTGGGCAACTCATGACCAATACACTTGCCTCATAAGGTACAATGAATAGAGTCCTTGAAGTAAATGTAGGACACTGGGCAGTGGAGAAAGCATGAGAAGGCTAAAGGTATCTGGTGAGGTAAATATATATATATATATATATATATATATATATATATATATATATATGCATGCATATATCAACCATTGCCGAAATTTAAGTGAGAAATAACTTTTAGTTATTAGCTTAGTTAGTAAACTAAAAATAGGAGAGGATTTCAGTGTTCAACCTTCAAACATCTAACAGAAGAGAAATCAGAGCAGTAAACTTCAATAACACAATAGACGATAAATCTACTAGACATCTACAGAATGCTTTATCCCCAAGCCCCAGAGCACACATTCTTCTGAAGACTCACAGAATATTTTCTAGGTAGCTCATGTTTTAGATCACAAGATAAATCCTAATAAATTTGGCAAGATTGAAATCATAATGAGTATCTTTCCTAACCATTAGAGAGTGAAACTTCATCTCATTAGCAAAAGGAATGCCAGGAAATCCCAAAATGTGTGAATGACCAACGAACCAAGAAAGAAATAAAAGGAAATTAGAAAGAAAATATCTTCAGATAAAAAAAAGAGCACACAATAAAAGATTTGTGCAGCACTAGTGGCAGTGACTGATGGAGAGTACCTACATTAGAAAAAGAAACCTCAGGTTACCATGTTATGTCACAAAGGAAGGAAGCGAAGACAGTGAGGCCAAACTCAGTAGGAGGAAAGAAATAATAAAGATCAGAGCAGGAATAAACTAAACCAGAAAACATTGAAATGATTGAAAAATCATTGAAAGTAAAGTGTGGATACTTCGTTCCTTCTTAAAGGGGGGAACAAAATACCCATGGAAGGAGTTGCAGAGACAAACTATGGAGCAGAGACTGAAGGAAGGACAATCCAGAGGCTGCTCCACCTGGGGATCCTTCCCATATTCCATCATCAAATCCAGACACTATTGTGGATGCCAGCTAGCGCTGGATGACAGGAGCCTGATATAGCGGTCTCCTGAGAGGGTCTGCAAATGTCTGACTAATACAGAAGTAGAGGTTCATAGTCATCCATTGGACTGAGTACAGGGTCCCCAATGAAGGAGTTAGAGAAAGGACCCAAGGAGCTGTAGGGTTTGCAGCCCCTTAGGACGAACAACAACAATATGAGCTAACTAGTACCCTCAGATCTCCCAGGGACTAAACCACCAACCAAAGAGTAATGGTGGGACTAATGGCTCCAGCAGCGTATGTAAAGCAGAAGATGGCCTAGTCAGTCATCAATGGGAGGAGAGGCCCTTGGTCCTGTGAAGGTTCTATGCCCCAGTGTAGGGGAATGCCAGGGCCAGGAAGTGGAAGAGGGTGGGTTGGTGAGCAGGGGGAAGGGGAGGGCACAGGGTTTTTTTTTTTTCTTTTATTTTTGGAGGGGAAACTGGGAAAGGAGATATCATATGACATGTAAATAAGGAAAATATCTAATAAAAATAATAGTATAACAACAACAACAACAACAAAAAAGAAACAGAAATCTCAGGTCACCGTGTCATGTCACGAGGAAGGAAGAGAAGACAGTGAGGGACAGTGAGGCTGAACTCAGTAGAAGGAAATAATAAAGATCAGAGTAGGAATACACTAAACCAGAAAACATTGAAATGATTGAAAAATCGTTGAAAGTAAAATTTTTAATTTTCTTTAAAAAGGCCATTTTAAATTGAAAAATAATAGCTAGACTAACCAAACAAAAGAGACAAAATATTCTACAAAAGTCAGACACAAAAGAGGGGACATCATTACTACCATAGCAGACACTTAATACAACTATGAAAAGTGGTGCCAACACATTACATTTTCTAGAATGAACACATATTTCTCATAACCTACAACATATGAGGACTGAATCACAAGAAAATAGAAATTTTGAATAGACCTATATTAATAAAATGACTGGACCAATAATAATAATAATAATAAAAACGATCACCACAAGATGAGATGTTTTTACTGAGGACAATAAACATTCATTTGAATAGGGTGCTTCTGTCAACTTCTCAGAGTTCTCCAAGAAGTGCTCAGAGAGGTGGAAGACCATGTCTGCTAAAGAAAAGGGGAAATTTGAAGATATGGCAAAGATTGACAAGGCTTGTTATGAAAGAGAAATGAAAACCTACATCCCCCCACAAAGGGGAGACCAAAAAGAAGTTCAAGAACCCCTATGCACCCAAGAGGCCTCCTTCAGCCTTCTTCTTGTTCTCTTCTGAGTACTGTCCCCAAATCAAAGGTGAGCATCCTGGCTTATCCATTGGTGATGTTTCAAAGAAACTAGGAGAGATGTGGAACAACATTGCAGCTGATGACAAGCAGCCCTACGAGAAGAAGGCTGCCAAGCTGAAGGAGAAGTACGAGAAGGATATTGCTGCCTATAGAGCTAAAGGGAAACCTGATGCAGCGAAAGGGAGGGGTGGTCAAGGCTGAAAAGAGCAAGAAAAAGAAGGAAGAGGAGATGATGAGGATGAAGAGGATGAGGAAGAGGAGGAAGAAGAGGAAGAAGGGAAAGACGAAGATGAAGAAGAGATGATGATAAGTAAGTTGGTTCTAGCGTAGTTTTTTTTTCTTGTCTATAAAGTATTTAACCCCCCCTCCCCCGTACACAACTCACTCCTTTTAAAGAAAAAAAATCAAAATGTAAAAAAGGGGAAAAAAAGTCTACCATGTAGGTCTGAAGATGGTCCTGTGATTGAGAACACTTACTTAAAGGTCATGCAGAATTTGATTGCCAGCAATCAAATGACCACTTAAAGCTGACATTAAGTATAGTTCCAGGGGATCTGTCACCCTCTTCTGGCCTCCACAGGCTCACATTGTACACATGTAGTGTACATGCATGCAGGCAAAACACTCCTAGTCATAAAATAAATATAAAAAATAATCCCAGCATGGATGAAGGAGGGCATCTTAGACTCCATCCCTAACTAAGGAGCTATTAGTAGTTAGTGGCTCCTAGGGGTGGGAAGTCACTTATCTCTGGAGTACGTGGCCATGCTCCAGTGGGTAACCTCATACCCATCCATATACAGGCAACACTTATTGGATTCAGTGGGGGTAAAATAATCATGATAAATTAAAATTTAAAAAGATGTAAAACTGGGAGGGTCATGAGGAAAATGGACAGAGAAGTGAGGAGTAGGTACGAATGGGATACACTGTATACATGTAAGAATAAATGAAAATGATTTTAAAGGGAAGAAAATAATAGCAAATCAAGTATGACTTCCCAGACATGAAACCTGTTTTGAGGTATGTACCTTTTGAGGAAATTTAACTTTGCCTAAGACATCTGTCTTCTACAGAGTTATCTTAAATCACAGATGAAGTAAGGAGATCTATATTTAAAATGGCTACCTAGACGGTCCTCATTCTTATGAAATCCATCTCAGATGCAAGACTGGTCCCAAGTAATGAAATAGGAATGAGAGAAATATTTGTTCCTTCATTGTCAGAAACATTCCAAAGTCCTAGTGACATGGAACTGCCTACTCTTGTTTATGGGGTAATTTATTTCCTTGGAAAGTACAATTCTTATCTAGTTTGTTCAGAAAACAAACCAGATGACAGAGCTTTAAAAGCTGCAAACACTTCACAATGATCACACAACCATTATGTAATAACTCCTTGCTCTAGTTAGAACTTAAACCCTGCTAACTTTATAAACTTTATGTTGAGATTTCAGACAGAAGGGAAATAGCCACAATAACAACCGAAGTGATGACTGGTATCCTCCTACAGCTTAATTTAATCCTTGCAGCATCCTTGTGAGGAAGTCATTACTGCTTCCACTTCATGGAAAGAGAACTCGCTCATTATGAGCAGTGGAGCCACAACAGGCTCAATAATGTGTGTCACATGTCCACACTACCCAGCAATGGAGAACAGCAGCTCACTGGATCTCCTGCCAAAGTGCTGGGAGACGGTTTTCTCCTCCAAAATATCAAGATCTAAGTGGGTTACTTATTTTGTAATATTAAATATATTTTACTAGTCAGATTGCCCCCATGTGTCATCATGTTTCAATATTAGTTCAAGTTTTCCGAAGTCTGAATGCTTAACTTTTAGCCAGGGTATCAAAATAATTCATAATGTCAATTTTCTACCCCAGGGCAATTTTCAGAAATACATGAAGTTCTGAAGAACCCACACTGAGGACAACAGTCGCTGATTCATCCTCATCGGGATCTCCACAGTATTAAAAGGGAAACAGATACAGGGAGAAGCCCGTTTCCCCATTTAGTAGATTTAATCATTGTTGTCAACTAAGTGGTTTCTCCTTAACTTGGAGCTTGTTGATAAGACATCACTTTAGAAGTGGCCTCTGTATTATGTGAAGAGTAGGAGTAGGGAAAAATGTGCTCTATTCCAAAGAAAGAGGGAAGAGCATTGGAAACTCATAAAGGGAATTACAGGATAACAGAGAGGTAGAAAGAAACCAAAGGGTGATCTGGGAAAAGATGTAAGAACTCGGGGCTCTGGCTGCGCTACCCCTCTGCATGGTGAGGGCAAGCAGAAGCTTCATTAACATAGTCAGGTGAAGAGACCAGCAGTGTTATTTACAGGTGGGAGCACAATTATTGGAAGCCTCAAATCCAGGTAAGGGTTCTAGGGACTTCTCTGGCAAGAGAGGAATTCCATTTTGTCAGTCTCCAAGGCTCCTAGGAGCTGTGACCAGGGGCCATTTTGAGGGGGGATCCTATTGTCTAAATTGAGCTACTCCGGGACACCTAAGAACACAGGTTAGATTCTGACGAGAGATGGCTTTGAAGAGTCATGGAGAATGATCACAAATAGGAAAACAAAAAAAAAGGCAGCAAGCACAAGGTCCAAGGCAGTGAAGCGTTCAGGGAAGGTGGTCCAGCCCTCAGAAGGAGATGATCTCACTACTTGAGACTAACCTGGGGGTTTGATAACCTTGATCCTAGAGTCAATGGGTGGATCAACTTGGGGAGCCCACTGTTTACAACTGCAGAGGAGTATTTACCATCCAGAACTACATCCTCAAGAAGGGTGATCAATGTTTACTGGATTTTGAAGGTATGGGAGACAAGCCTGCCTATATAGATCCCAACATACTTAGGAGTCACCCCTCAACTTAAATATTAGCCACCCCAGGATGGACAATATGGGAACACTCTGAAGAATGGGAAAACCTACCTAGTCCACAGATTACAAAATTAAGTGTGGCAAGCAGTGGCCCCTTATACACAAAGAAAAGAGGCTGCTAAAGTTAAGACCATTCTGACAGACGTCGGACACTTATACAGTAGGAGGTCATAGGAAAGTCATTACTCCAAATTCAACTGACCCTCCCACCAGGCACCCACCCGCCTGCCCCACTTTTAAAACACCCATAAGGAAGCTACACCAACATGGTGTTATGGGAACCAAGTCAGGATATCCCGGAGATGCTGGCACATTTGTGCTGACTATTCATGACAGCCAAGATATGGAAGTAGCTTAGACACTCATCAACAGATGGATGGATAAAAGGAAGTACAGATTGTATATGCAATAGAGTTTTACTCAGCTATGAAGAACAGTAAGATTTTGCCATTTGCAGGAAGGCGGAAGGAACTGGGGATGTCTGTCCTTAGAGAAATAAGCCAGGGTTAGAAGAACAAGCAGCATGCATCCTCTGATATGTGAAATCCACATAGAAGTAACATCTATATGTACATGATAGTTATGTACATATGAAACACAATGTATGAGGAGGGTTACAGAGATGGAGAAAAGCCTAAAGGGAGAGAAAGAAGACATGGAGGAGCAACAGAGGGTCAAAGGAAAAGAATGTCACCTGTCTCCTCTGATATGGGGAATTTAGACATATGCATATGTATATATAAATCTCTCTCTCTCTCTCTCTCTCTCTCTCTCTCTCTCTCTCTCTCTCTCTCTCTCTCTGTGTGTGTGTGTGTGTGTGTGTGTGTATGTGTTACCTGAAAGCAGAAGGCAGGAGGGTAACTATTTGGGGGTAGGAAGGAGTATAGTGAAAGAGGAGAGAGTGGGAAGGGGAATAGGGTTGTATAGTGGGAGGCAAATGTGATCAAGGCACAATGACAGATCTTGATAATACTCATTATTGTGTACACTAAAATTAATGAAATGAAAGTGAAATAATAAATCCAACTAAATTGAGAAATAAAATTGTTCAAAAATGATCAGATCCCATCTGATCCAGTATGAAAGCCAGGGATGGGGGTTGGGGGAGGGAGAAGGGTGGCAGAGGAGGCAGCCTTGGTTGAGAGAAGGGAATAGTACGGGCCTCTGGTCTGGCTATCCTGCTGATACTCAGAGCTTTTCTTGTGGCATCTGCTCCCACTGAGGAACTTGAATCTTATCTGCTAAAAGCTCCCTTGTAAAATGGAAACTGGAATCTTAAGCAGTTCAGGTTATTATGGTGAATCCTGACCACTAACTTGACTGGTGGATTGTTAGAGCACACATCTGGCTATGCCTGTGGAAGTGCTTCCTGAGCATCAACATGTGGGGAAGCAAGGAGGAGGGAGAACATGGCCTAGCTGACAGCAGACCAGAGGAGAGGCTAGGAGCCAGCAAGCAAGCAGGCAGGCACGCAGGCAGGCAGGCAGGCAGGCACACTAGCTCTCCCTCCCTCTCTCCATCCCTCCTTCCTCACCTCCTTCCCTCACTCCCTCCCTCCATCCATCTATCCCTCCTCTCTCCATCCCACCTCCCTCCCTCATCCCTCCCTCCTTCCATCCATCCATCCCTCTCCCCATCCCTCCTTCCCCACCTCCCTCCCTCCCTCTCTCAATTCCCTCCCTCTCCTCTTTGTCTATAGTGAGAGGAGCAGCCTTTGTTGTAATGTTCTTTCTCTCCATGAACCCAGAATCCAGGGACTCAACTACAGGCTGAAGCCCCTCAAGCCATGAGCTATTTTTTATATATTATTTAAAGTTTATTTTTCATGCTGTTGATATCAGATATGTTCTAACAGTGACACAAAAGAAACCATCATACAAGTATGAAACTTAAGAATGTTAACAGATGAACATAGTGTTAATATCAGAATCTTCAACAACTACAAATGTTAAAAAACATGAATGCATTGTAACTTATTTTTTTACTTTAATTTTCTTAAAAGAACATGAAAATATTAAAAACATCTGGGGGATGTCTATAGAGTCGGCTCAGCATGTAAGAGCTCTTGTTGTTCAAGAGGACCCAGGTTCAATTCCCAGGACCCACATGGCTGCTCACAACTGTCTGTAACTCCAGTTTCAAGGAATCCAGTGCTCTTTTTTTGGCTTCTATGGTCACCAGGCACACAACTGATACACATACATATATGCAGACAAAACAGTCAAAATATGATAAAAGCAGTTTAATGTGATGTGAAATTTACAATAACTCCCAAAATAACCCACTCAAGATGCCAAGTATCTCTTACTGATACGATGTTTGAGGGACCTATGGGAAATTTAAACTTCTCTAATAGTTTTCATTTGAAGAATACAAAGCTTTAAGTTTTAAGTGCATTTGGAGAGAACAAATATTGTTCTGGAAGTTATAAAATGACATTTAATAGCATTAAGGTCATTCTAATACTGATTGATTATCTACAATATTCCGAGCCTACTGAAATACAAAATGAACAGAAAACAATAAATAAGGGAAATCTCTTCCTGTGCTTGATATTGCTTCAGTCTGTATTATTCATGCTCCAGGAAAAGCTACAGCTGCTGAAAAATGTTAATCAATATTTTATGCACATAGCCCATGCTTATCAGAGAAGCCAGGGACCTTCCCCATCCAGTTTCTTGCTTTGATCACACTCAATGGCTCTCCATGCTGCTGTTCTCTCTTCCTTCTTTTCCCTTTCCTGTTATATCTGCTGGGTTCAGCCCACCTCTTAGCTGGCACTATATACACCCTCCCATGTATTCTTCAAGCTCAGGCCTGTCCACAACTCATTACCCCTGACTATTCACAGACACCTGCACTGGCAGCATGAGAAGTGTTAACTAGCTTCCTGGAAGCTTATGATTTCATAAGTGCATATTAAGTGCTGTCTAACAGATAGCTGTTTTGCAATAAAAAGCATCAAATTTAATTCCAAATATTAAAAAGAACTAGAAAGATAATCTTATAAGGAGTTAATACAGCGTGGAATTAGAGGGAGGAGAACTTCTGACACGTTTATCCTGTAGCTTTTTAAGTTTTAAATAAGAAGGCAAGGCTTTAGAAGTAGTTTTGGTTTTGTTATAGTCTACCCTGACATTTTGTTTTAGACCAGGGCAATATTAACCATGCCTATACTTTGGATGTGCATGTCTCTCAGGGGTCTATCATGTTAAAAGCTTGGTGAAAACTCAGGGTAATGGTACTCCTGGGAAATGGTGGCCTTTCGAGAGGCAGGCCTGCGGTTCACTGGTAGATCCTAGAGATGTAAAAGAGGACTCTATGCCCACTCTACCTTCCAGCTTTACTTCCTGGTTAGTGACAGCAATAGTCTGCCCTGCCATGCTCTCCCACCATGATATTGCACCCCCAGAGACCCAACACAGCAGGGCCACTCAGCTTCATATGGAACTTCCAGAGTAACTACACAAAAGAGAGGTCTTGTTTAAATAGGCTAGTTGGTTCAAGTGTTTCGCTGTAGTGTTGGAGAACTAATCCAATCCCATTGATGATAACTTTTCCAGTATCAAGAATTGGCTAGACTCCTAGGTTTACAACTGAATCTGCAATGGCACTCTCCTGTAGTGAGTATTAAAGCATTGTGTCCCAATTTGTATAATACACAAGAAACTTAAGGATACACTCACCTGGCTCACAGTTTTCCGTCACGAGTCCTGTATAGAGATGGTGGTTGAAAGACAGTTTTACATCTTCTCCTTCTGTGTGGACAACCAAGATGCCCATGGTTGCCCTGGCTGGGGTTCCTTGATCTGTGGCCTTTAACTGAACCCAGATAGGAAAATGTTCTGAAGATAGATTCTGCTGAAGTTTAATTTCTCCTGTATATTCATCGATGGAAAACACTGACTGGTGGTCTGCAAAACTAAAAGTAACAGTTCCATTGGGCCCTGCATCTGGGTCACTGGCTTTCAGATGAACAATGGTCTGGTTTAGGGCCAGCATGGGAGAAATGAAAGCCTCAACTGGGTTCTCTTCCCAAACGGGATCCTTGTCATTAGTGTCCGTGACAGATATGAGTATGGTGAGCACACTGCTTTTTGCACCTTGAGTGCTGCAGTCTCTGGCCACAGCCTGGAATGTGTGCTGAGACCTGGCTTCTCGATCAAGGGCACGGCTAGTTCTCAGGGTCCCTGTTACATGATCAATCGTGAAAGCACCAGAAGGCTCCTCCATGAGAAAGTATTCCACCTGCCCATTGAGGCCCTCATCTCTGTCCACAGCAGACAGCACCAGAACCACAGTGCCCACTTCAGCATCTTCTCTCACTGAGGACTGATAATGAAGCATAGGAAAAGCAGGGGTGTGGTCGTTGTAATCCAAAACTCTAACGTGCAGCTGCATTGCAGAGCTTCGGGGTGGGTTCCCCAAATCTGAGCATAGTACAGTGAGGGTAAAATTGTCAACCTGCTCCCGGTCCAAAGCACGAATTGTTGAGAGTTCTCCTGAGGTTGTATGGATTGCAAAGTACTCATCGGTGTTTCCTTCTGTCACAGAAAACAGTTGAAAATCTATTAGAAATGGGAAAATAATAACCCCTCAAAAGCTAATATACTTATTAATTTAGTTGTTGAAAATAGTTACTTCCTGATTATTGTATCTTAGCTCTTTTTTAAGTACTAAGAACAATGGAACATGGCAGACTCAGTAACTTCTCAATGTGTGTCTCAGAACATTGCAACAATCAAATATAAAATGCTTTGTGTTGATATATTTTCCCATAACATTAAGATGTATATTTTATTGAAAACAAAACAAGAGTCAGGGATAAGAAACAGGATACAATGCCCATTTGGTTTGGTTTGGTTTGGTTTGGTTTGTTTGTTTGTTTGTTTGTTTGTTGCTTGCTAGCAATCAAAAATTAACATTTGGAGGTACTGGAGGGATGGCTCAGTGATTAAGAGCACTTGCTGCTCTCTCTCCCAGAGGACCCAGTACTACTCCCAGTGCCTACATGGGAGCCCACAACCATCTTTAACTCCCATTCCATGTGATGCAATGCCCCATTCTGGCCTCCACAGGTAATGCATGCATGCAGTGGCATACATACACACATACACACACATACATACATACATACATACATACATACATACACATGTGAAACAACTAAAGCTATTTTTTAAACACTCTAAGAAATTAGTGGGTGAGTTGTAATCATTCTCCATAATACTACCAGCTGCTGAGTTTATTTCAGCTGTATACCACTGCTCTGTTCATCTCTTCTCCAATCGCTGGCACTGCCTATGTGAGTCCTGACTCTTCTGGGGAGTGTGCTGCACATCTGCCCAGTTCTCCCATGACCTCATCAAGATATTTTAACTCATGTTTGTATCTTTCAAAAATGTGTTCTTTACTATTGTCCATGGTATCAACTCTAATAAAAGTTATAATTGAACACAAAGACATACTGTCTCAAAGTCATCTGGGTAGATTACAGAATCTAAAAATGGTTCAAAGACTCATGGGCCATATTCTTGAGTGAGTGATAGGATCAAAGTACCAAGCTCAATGGTACGGGCCCTTATTAGTTTGAAAGCACTTAAAGCGTATGGGAACTAAGTGTTCCAAGAAAGTGATCACAATAGTTAGTGTGCGTGCTCAGGGAGGAATCCTGACTTTTTATTTATAAGAGACAGTTAATCTACACCCAACATAGGGATAGAAACATTGTGTGATATTTTTGATTGATAAATAAATTCTCTTGCTCATCCAACATTCAAGGCCCTAGAAAGTGCCAAAGTATGAGTTCTTATTGTACCCTACAAATGTGCTCCGAAGGCCTTATAATCCAGGAAGGGTGGGTTGGGACCCAGGCATTAGGGTACACTCTGAAAATTCACATCCATGTGGCTAGGATTCAATTGTATATAGCCTGTTAGCATGGCCTCAAAATGCTGTTGGAAACAATAATACCTAAATTTATCCTTAAATTGGAAGAAACAAGACTACAAGTTTTAGAGACAGTATTCTGTGTAAAAGCAAAGACTGTGTCTTGGAGCAATTAAAAGAAAACTGGCTTCTCTGGGAGTTTGCATACAAGGAGTGTGTTATCACAAATGAAGGCATGGCTTTCGGAGGAAAGCAAGGTTAAACCACAAATGGCTTATACTTCATTGCAGAACCCGAAGAGGAGAACTGGAAAAAATTTAGGCAGAGCCAGGAGTCAAGTTTCTGTTTTAAGAGCAAGACTGAGAAATCAAGGTAAGAGTTTATGAGAACATGGAGGTTTGGGAGGGAGGTATGCAATCTATACTTGAGTAAGCAGGAAGGAAAGGATTCTGTAATAACACATACTGAGAGGAAATAAGCACATTCTAGGAGTGCAAAGGCAGAAAAGCAAGACACAGAAAAGAAAGAACCATGACTTAGCTTAGGTAAATGTTATGGTTTATATGTAAATTTGGTTATAGGTGAATTTGACTTTAAATTGGCCCCATACGTCATGTATTACAAAACTTGACTCTGAGGTGATGCAGTCCCACAATAATGTCACCTTTAAGACATGGGCCTCCTTTGAGGTTGCAAACCCCTTCAACTCCCTCAGTTCTTTCTCCAATTCCTCTATTGGGGACCCTGTGCTCAGTCCAATGGTTGGCTGCAAGCATCGCCTCTATATTTGTAAGGCTCTGGTAGGGCCTCTCAGGAGACAGCTAAATCAGGCTCCTGTCAGCATGCATTTCTTGGTATCCACAATAGTGTCTGGGTTTGGTAACTGTATATGGGATGAATCCCCAGGTGGGACAGTCTCTGGATGACCTTTCCTTCAGTCTCTGTTCTACATTGTCTCCATATTTGCTCCTATGAGTATTTTGTTTTCCTTCTAAGAAGGGATGTAACACCCATACTTTGGTCTTCCTTCTTCTGGAGCTTCATGTGGTCTGTAAATTTTATATTGAGTATTTGGAGCTTTGGGGCTAATATCCACAATGTCAACCAACAAGACCCCCCAGAGCTCCCAGGGACTAAAACATCAACAAAAGAGTACACATGGCTCCAGCTGCATATGTAGCAGAGGATGACCTTGTCAGGCATCTATGGAAGGAGAGGTCCTTAGTCCTATGAAGGCTCAATAGATGCCCCCGTGTAGGGGAATAGAGGGCTGGGAGGAAGGAGTAGGTGAGTGGGTGGAGGAACACCCTCATAGAAGCAGGGAAAAGGAGGATGGGATAGGGGATTTCTGGGAGGGTGTGGGGAAACTGGCAAAGGGGATAACATTTTAAATGTAAATAAAGAAAATATCCAATCAAAAGATATAAAAAAATAAAAGATGTGGGCCTCGTGAGTCTGTAGGTCCAATCAGTTATGAACTGAAAGCTCTGAAGATGGAGCCCAACCTTTGTCCCTTGCAAGTTAATTGTCTCAGGTAGCATGTTATTGCTACAAAAGACTAAATGAAGAGAAAATGATGTTTAGATCAATCACTCCTAACGTAATGTCTGAGCATGCCAGCGATGATATGTGAAGCTTTCCAGGGAGGGTCTATAAACAAGTAGCTTTGAGGCAGTTCCCAGATGCAGAACTTTTTGCCCTACTGCTAAAACTGTTGCTGGAGAACCCCTTTAGTGTGTTGGTTATGTTTTTGTCAAATTGACAAAAAACTAGGATCATGTGGGAAAAGGGAACCTCATTGATAAAATACATCCGTCAGATTGGCCTCCATGTAAGTCTATGGGGACATTTTCTTGATTGACGATTGATGTGGGAGGACCAGGTCCACTGTGGGCAGTGTCACCCCTAGGCGGGTGTCCTGGGTTCTATAAGAAAGGGAGCTGAATGTGAGATGCTGGGAGCAGGCCAGTAAGAAGCATTCATCCATGGTCTTTGAATCAGTGTCTGCCATTTGGTGTTCATCAGTTGAGAATTCTTTGTTTAGCTTTGTACTCCATTTTTAATAGGGTTATTTGGTTCTCTGGAGTCTAACTTCTTGAGTTTTTTGTATACATTGGATATTAACCCTCTATCAGATATAGAGTTGGTAAAGATCTTTTCCCAATTTGTTGGTTGCCATTTTGTCCTATTGACAGTGTCTTTTGCCTTACAGAAGCTTTGCAACTTTATGAGGTCCCATTTGTCAATTCTTGATCTTAGAGCAGAAGCTATTGGCGTTCTCTTCAGGGAATTTTCCCCTGTGACTATTTGCACAAGATTCTTCCCCACTTTATTTTCTATTACTTTCAATGTATCTGGTTTGATGTGGAGGTCCCTGATCTACTTGGACTTGAGTTTGTCCAAGGAGAAAGGAATGGGTCCATTTGCATTTTTCTACATGTTAACCTCCAGTTGAGCCAGCACCATTTGTTGAAAATGCTGTCTTTTTTTCCACTGTATGGTTTTAGCTCCTTTGTCAAGGATCAAGTGATCATAGGTGAATGGGTTCATTTCTGGGTCTTCAATTCTGTTCCATTGATCTACCTGCCTGTCACTGTACCAATATCATGCAGTTTTTATCACAATTGCTCTGTAGTATAGCTTAAGGTCTGGGATTGTGATTCCACCAGAGGTTCCTTTATTGTTGAGAATAGTTTTGGCTATCCTGAGTCTTTGTTATTCCAGATGAATTTGCAAATTGTTCTTTCTAAGTCTGTGAAGAATTGAGTTGGAATTTTGATGGGGATTGCATTGAATCTGTAGATTGCCTTTGGTAAGATGGCCATTTTTACTATATTAATCCTGCCAATCCATGAGCATGGGAGATCTTTCCATCTTCTGAGATCTGCGATTTCCTTCTTCAGAGACTTGAAGTTCTTGTCAAACAGATCTTTTACTTGCTTCGTTAGAGTTACACTGAGGTATTTTGTATTATTTGTAGCTATTGTAAAGGGTGTTGTTTCCCTAATTTCTTTCTCCACCTGTTTATCCTTTGTGTAGAGGAAGGCCTCTGATTTGCCTGAGTTAATTTTATATCCAGCTACTTTGCTGAAGTTGTTTATCAGGTTTAGGAGCTCTCTGGTGGAATTTTTGGGATCACTTAAGTATACTATCATATCATCAGCAAATAGTGATAATTTGACTTCTTCCTTTCCAATTGGTATCCCTTTGTTCTCCTTTTGTTGCCTAATTGCTCTGGCTAGAACTTCAAGTACAATATTGAATAGGTAGGGAGAGAGTGGGCAGCCTTGTCTAGTCCCTGATTTTAGTAGGATTGCTTCAAGTTTCTCTCCATTCAGTTTGATGTTGGCTACTGGTTTCCTGTATATTGCTTTTACTATGTTCAAGTATGGGCCTTGAATTCCTGATCTTTCCAAGACTTCTATCTTGAAGGGATGTTGGGTTTTGTCAAATGCTTTCTCTGCATCTAGTGAGATGATCATATGGTTTTTATCTTTGAGTTTGTTTATGTAGTGAATTACATTGATGGATTTCCATATATTGAACCATCCCTGCATCCCTGGGATGAAGCCTACTTGATCATGGTAGATGATCGTTTTGTTGTGTTCTTTGATTCAGTTTGCAAGAATTTTGTTGAGTTTCTTTGCATCGATATTCATAAGGGAAATTGGTCTGAAAATTTCTTTCTTTGTTAGGTCTTTGTGTGGTTTAGTGTATTAGTCAGGGTTTTTATTCTTGCACAAACATCATGACCAAGAAGTAAGTTGGGGAGGAAAGGGTTTATTTGGCTTACTTCCCCATTGCTGTTTATCACAAGGAAGTTAGGACTGGAACTCAAGCAGGTCAGGAAGCAGGAGCTAATGCAGAGGCCATGGAGGGATGTTCCGTACTGGCTTGCTTCTCCTGGCTTGCTCAGCCTGCTCTCTTATAGAACTCAAGACTTCCAAGCCCAGAGATGGCACCACCCACAAGGGGCCCTACCCCCTTGATCACTAATTGAGAAAATGCCCCGCAGCTGGATCTCATGGAGGCATTTCCCCAACTGAAGCTCTCTTTTCTGTGATAACTGCAGCTTGTGTCAAGTTGACACACAAAACTAGCTAGTACATTTAGGTTTAAGAGTAATTGTGGCTTCATAGAACAAATTAGGTAGAGTATCTTCAGTTTCTATTTTGTTGATTAATTTGAGGAGTATTGGTATTAGGTCTTCTATGAAGGTTTGATAAAACTCTGCACTAAAACCATCTGGTCCTGGGCTTTTTTTGGTTGGGAGACTATTAATGACTGTTTCTATTTCATTAGCAGATATGGGACTGTTTAGATCGTTGATCTGATCTCGATTTAACTTTGGTATCTGGTATCTGTCTAGAAAATTGTCCATTCCATCCAGGTTTTCCAGTTTTGTTGAGTATAGGCTTTTGTAGTAGGATCTCATGATATTTTGGATTTCCTCAGTGTCTGTTGTTATGTCTCCTTTTTCATTTCTGATCTCATTAATTAGTAAACTATCTCTGTGCCCTATAGTTAGTCTGGCTAAGGGTTTATCTATTTTGTTGACTTTCTCAAAGACCCAGCTCCTGGTTTGGTTGATTCTTTGTATAGTTTTTTTTGTTTCTATTTGGTAGATTTCAGCCCTGAGTTTGATTATTTCCTGCCTTTGACTCCTCTTGGGTGAATTTGCTTCTTTTTGTTCTAGCACGTTCAGTTGTGCTGTCAAATTGCTGGTATATGCTCTCTCCACCTTTATTTTAGAGGCACTTAAAGCTATGAGTTTACCTCTTAGGAGTGCTTTCATTGTGTCCCATAGGTTTGGGTATGTTGTGGCTTCATTTTCATTAAACTCTAGGAAGTCTTTAATTTCTTTCTTTATTTCTTCCTTGACCAAGTTATCATTGAGTAGAGTGTTGTTAAGCTTCCACACGTATGTGGCATTCTATTTTTTATGTTGTTATTGAGGAGCAGTCTTAGTCCATGGTGATCTAATAGGATACAAGGAATTATTTCAATCTTCTTGTATCTGTGGAGGCCTAATTTGTGACCAATAATACGGTCAATTTTGGAGAAGGTACCATGAGGTGCTGAGAAGAAGGTATATCCTTTTGTTTTAGGATAAAAAGTTCCATAGATATCTGTTAAATCCATCTGTTTCATAACTTCTGTTAGTCTCACTGTGTCCTTGTTTAGTTTCTGTTTCCATGATCTGTCCATTGCAGAGAGTGGGGTGTTGAAATCTCCCACTACTATTGTGTGCATTGTAATGTGTGCTTTGAGCTTTAGTAAAGTTTCTTTTATGAATGTAGATGCCCTTGTATTTGGGGCATAGAGGTTCAGAATTGAGAGTTCACCTTGGTAGATCATACCTTTGATGAATATGAAGTGTCCCTCCTTATCTTTTTTGATCACTTTAGGGTGAAAGTTGATTTTATTCAATATTAGAATGGCTACTCCAGCTTGTTTTCTTAGGACCATTGGCTTGGAGAAATGTTTTCCACCCTTTTATTCTGATGTAATATCTGTCTTTGTCACTGATGTGGGTTTCTTGTATGCAGCAAAATGTTGGGTCCTGTTTACGTACCCAATCTGATAGTCTATTTCTTTTTATTGGTGAATTGAGTCCATTGATGTTAATAGATATTAAGGAAAAGTAATTGTTGCTTCCTGTTAGTTTTGTAGTTAGAGCTGGTGTTCCGTTCATGTCTCTATCTTCTTTTAGTTTTGTTGGAAGATTACATTTTTGCTTTTTCAGGGATGTAGTTCCCCTCCTTGTGTTGGAGTTTTCCATTTATTACCCTTTGAAGGGCTGGATTTGTGGAGACATATTGTGTGAATTTGGTTTTGTCATGGAATATTTTGGTTTCTCCATCTATGATGATTGAGAGTTTTGCTGGGTATAGTAGTCTAGGCTGGCATTTGTGTTCTCTTAGCTTCTGTATGACATCTGCCCAGGATCTTCTAGCTTTCATAGTCTCTGGTGAGAAGTCTGGTGTAATTCTGATAGGCTTGCCTTTATATGTTACTTGACCTTTTTCCATTACTGCTTTTAGTATTCTTTCTTTGTTTTGTGCATTTGTTGTTTTGGCTATTATGTGGCAGGAGGATTTTCTTTTCTGGTCCAGTCTATTTGGAGTTCTATAGACTTCTTGTATGTTCATGGGCATCTCTTTCTTTAGGTTAGGGACATTTTCTTCTATAATTTTGCTGAAGATATTTACTGGCCCTTTAAGTTGGAGGTCTTCACTCTCTTCTATACCTATTATCCTTAGGTTTTGTCTTCTCATTGTGTCCTGGATTTCCTGGATGTTTTGGGTTAAGGTCTTTTTGCATTTTGGATTTTCTTTGACTGTTCTGTCAATGTTGTCTATGTTATCTTCTGCCCCTGAGATTCTCTCTTCTACCTCTTGTATTCTGTTGGTGGTGCTTGCAGCTATGTTTCCTGACTTTTTTCTAAGATTTCTAACTTCAGGATTGCCTCTTTTTGTGATTTCTTTATTGGTTCTACTTCCATTTTTAAGTCCTGAATGGTTTTACTCAATTCCTTCACCTGTTTGTTTGTGTTTTCCTGCAATTCCTTAAGGGATTTTTGAGTTTGCTCTTTAAGTGCTCCTACTTGTTTACTTGTGATCTCCTGTAATTTTTTATGGGATTTTTTTTTCCTCTTTAAGGGCTTATACCTCTTTACCTGTGTTCTCCTGTATTTCTTAAATGGAGTTATTCATGTTCTTCTTAAGTTCCTTTATCATCATTGTGAGATATGATTTTAGATACAAATCTTGCTTTTCTGGTGTTTTGGGATATCCAGGGCTTGCTGCAGTGGGAGTACTAGGTTCTGATGAAGCCAAGTAGTCTTGGTTTCTGTTGGTAGGATTCTTGTATTTGCCTTTTACCATTTCTTGATCTTTGGTGTTCAATGTTCTTGGTGTCTCTGACTAGAGTTTGTCCTGTCCCTGCCGTTCTGCAATTCCCCTTCAACTCCTGAGGCCTGTGCCTCCCAGTTGGTCCTGCCTGAGTCTCTCAGGGAAGGCACGCCCTGGAGGCAGGCCCTCTACTAGCAGGGAAGGGGCAGAGATGGTCACTGATCCAGCTCTGTGACTCTGAAACTAAGAGGATCCTGTCCCTGCTGCCCTGTCATTCCCCTGCAATTCCTGAGGCCTGTGCCTCATGGCTGCTCCCTCCTTAGAAAGTCACCGAAGAGAAAATGGTGGATCTCACCTGAGTCTCTTGGCTGAAGCACGCCCTGGAGGCGGGCCCTCCACTAGCAGGGAAGGGGCAGAGATGGTCACTGATCCTGCTCTGTCACTTGGAAGCTGAGAGGATCCTGTCCCTGCTGCCCTGTGATTCTCCTGCAATTCCTGAGGCCTGTGCCTTCCAGCTGCTCCCGCCTTAGAAAGTCACTTGATTTATAAAAATTTTAAAGTATCTTCCATTTCAATATATGCAAATACTCAATTACAGACATTGTAGTAACAAAACTTGATATAAGAATAAAAATTTACTTCATTCCAGTAAATCCTGACAGGATATAGGAGAAGTTATTAACTCAATATATAAAAAATAAACTAAGTGATCATAAATAAGCAACATAGGGAAAAGCCATCTGTCCCATCTCTACTTGCCCTAGTGTTGGCATAGAATCAAATTCAGAAGAGCTTTCAAGACCATGACCTTAGAGAATTTGGAGGGTCCAGGGTGGCTGTGTGCAGAGGCAGAAGCCCGGGAATGGGGAAGCAGCAGTTCTCACTGGGTGTGGATTTTGTAGGAAAACATAACAGACATCAACACATTAGACTCACCAGACCATCTGCATCACTGATCAGTACCCAGAGAGAATGCTGGTTCTCCAATACTCACCAGCTATGTGATAGGTGACAGCTCCGTTGTTGCCAGCATCCATATCAAAAGCCAATACAGTGTACACAACCTCTGGATCTTGGTTTTCTAGAATTTCAATGTCATGATGGAGGGCAATAAGTTCCGGGACATGGTCATTTTCATCTTCAATGGTGCAGATGATGGCCGCAGTGCTGGACAACGAAGGGACGCCACCATCTCGCACAAGTACTGTTGTAGAACACAAAGGAGGATGGGGTATGGCTGTTAATACTAAGACATATTATTCTGGTTGTCCAGCATGAGAATGACCTAACTGTGTGTAGTTAGGTTGATCACATTCATTTAAATTTCATTCATCATGCAGAACTCTTAAATGTCAATATAGAGAAACGGCTCGATATTTAAGAGCAATGGCTCTTCTACCAAAGGCCCAGCACCCACATTAGGAAGCTTACAATCCATGTGTAACTCCAATTCAAGGGGATCAGACAGCATTTTCTGGCCTTCTTGGGTACTGTATACACATGGTACACATCCAGACAAGCAGGCACACAGATACATGTACATTTTTAAATAAATAAATAAATAAATAAATAAATAAATAAATTTACAAAAGAAATGCTAAATCTTACCAATAATCCTTCTGGATCCTTGATGGCAGAGGGAGTGGGGCAGGACCCTTACCTCGAAGCCTGAAGATTCCTTGAGCTTCCCGATCAAAAGTGACAGTTGTCACCACCTCTCCTGTGTCAGGATTGATCTCAAACAATCCAAAGGCAGGCCCTGGCATGATTTCAAATCGAAATTTGGAATTGACTCCTTAAGGAAAAAATAAAGCAAAACTTAGCAATTCTCTCCTTTGGTAAGTGATATATTCATTTTTATATGACTATATTATATCAGACCGTAGATGAGAAGAGCAAGATTTTTTTTTAAAGTCTTCTGATTAAAACAGAAGACAATATCTCTGTCAGTTCTTCTGGAATAAAGGCCTCATGAGCCAAAATGCTTGGTTTTCAAAAGCCTTATGAGACTCACCCACAGTGAATGCTTGGGATTTTTTCCTTCCCATAAAGTTTTTCTTAGGAGTGAGCAACTCCACAACGTAGTCCTAATTACTCCCCCTAACGCCCCTGATTGTGATTTAATGACATAATTGTGAACTTGAGGGGCAGATGACAATTTCTGTAGATTGGCCTCTATTTAAAAAGTCTGTGCTCAGCTGTAAGGCTGTGTTTATTCTCAACCTCAGGCAACAGGCCCACGGAGTTGTTCTGTGGTTATTCTTGCTTTGTTTTGTGTTTAACCTAGCAGTCGGCCTCCTATCTGCAGTGAGAAGTGCCACACCACATTGTTATGCATTTTGAAAATAATTCCTCCCATTTTTGTGGTTGTAAGTAGTTACTTGCTTATCCCTCCTCACACCCTTGTAATTGTTCAGAACAAACAAGAGAATAAGAAAATAGAAGGGAAATAGAGATGGCTTAGTCTAATCCTATTACCTTACTAAGCAAGTTGGAAACCTCTGTCTGCAGATAGTTAGTGCTGTCTTCCTCATAACACACATATAAAGATGTGTGTGTGCCCAGGTGCTTCTGTATGCATGCGGCACTATCCTAGATCAGATCTCAATACCTGCAGCCCCATGACCTCTCCCTCATGCCCCTTGAGACCATCCCTACCCAATGGCTTTCTTTCCTTCTGAGTATCACGCTGTCAAACTTGCCTCTTCCCCATGTCTTGTGACTTTTGGATGAAGATTCCCAACAGGGTCTTTCTCTGCTCTCCTTTTGTTACTCAACAGATACTGAGATGAAGAAAAGATCCCAACAGCACAGGCTAAGGCCACAGAAGCTGCACCATCATCTGTAATGGTCTTCGGTCACAGCTCCTTTGGAAGGCCTCTCAGCAAACCCATAGTGGCAAACTCCCACAGGTTCCTTTGTGTTTCTCAGAAAGAAAAAAAAACACTATCGAGGAGTTCCCTCCATCATTTGAATCTATATTCAACTCAACCTCTTCCTGACCATTTTAATGGCAGAAGTGATTCTTCAATTGTTCTGGCTTGGAATTTTCTTGAGGCTTCTAGTCTTCCTTATGTATTTTTTCTATCTTCTAAAACTGTAAGAATTAAGTCCTTCTCAATATTGCCAAATTTCCTTTCAGGATGTTGTCCACTCGCTGGAGCCAATGCCAAACCACTGTCATCCCCAGCTATTCTTTCTACTGTGAGCAATGCTTTTCTGATTGGAAACCTGATGGCTGTCTGTATTTCTTACCTATTTGAGCCTCTCCAAGATATTATCAATTCCTGACTGATCTCTAAAAAGACATAAAGCTACAAGAAAAGAGAAGAAAAACACATAGGACGAGGAGTAAAAGAAGAAAATAATTTATGCAGTTATCTGTTTGTATTGGTGCTTTGTATGGAATGTAGGGTCTCACACATGCTAGGCAGACACACTGTGGTTGAGAAAAAACCCTTGTTGCTTCTCTATGTCATATTTTTCTCTTCAGTTCCAAAGTGAGAAGAAAATGGCTTATTCTGGCCATAGTTTAATTAGCATCTTACTCTAATGGATAGAGGTAGAGCTGACTACACATTCATCTAATTTTTCCTAACTCCAGGTGACATCAGTATCTGTATTGAGCTTCAATTATTTGTTTAGTTAACTCTTTCCTTCCTTTCTCCCTCCCTTCCTCCCACCCTTCACCTTTCATTCCCCTCTTCCCTCCTCTCTCCTCTCATTTCTTCCCACCTTGTGCTCAATTATCTATGCACATTTCTTGCTAGATCTGGAAAAATATTGTAAAGACAACTATCTTGGACCATAGAGCTCCTTTGTGTGGGATATACAATAAATCTGAGTTATGAAGAGGGATGGGAGAGATACCAGATGGAAGTAGGTTCGGAGAATAAATAGTATGTTCATTGTTTCACTCAGTTAAGCATGCAGCATTGTAAGAAAACGGGCAGGTGACTAAACTGTAGTGATATGAAGACCACGAAGTCTGTCTCCCTACACGGCTTATAGTACAGCACTCAGTATGGACAAGTAAGCATGCAAGTACAATTCTACATGATATGACATGACTAGCCAAGCAGAGAAGCCTTCTGTAGTACCATGAAGGTGAGCAGGAGAGAACCAGTAAGAAGAAAGAAGATAGATGTATTCAAAATAAAATCCACACAGTTCATCAACATCTACAAAGTCTCTCATGATGTGGACCCTGCTTATTCCTTCAACTCTTTTCACGGTTCACACCCTTGCTAGATTCCGGCCCCCCCCCCCCTCCCAGCCCTTACTTCCTTTCTGCTCTCTGAACATAGTAAGTTTCATTTCGCTTGCAGTCTCTGGAGTTGCCATTTCCTGTTGGCCATTCCTTCACTGTTTTTTAAGACAGTGCTTAAGCTACTGTGTCTCAAATCTAAACCTGTGCTTGCATGCTCTGGCCTATGACAATAGAGTCTGAGACTACAGCTCTCCTTTGCCCAGTGTCTTCTTATCTTCAAAGACTAGTCACAAAGGGATACTGGAAGGAGGCTGAAAGTCCAAAGGAGAAAGGGCTAGGGATATGTCTCAGCAGTTAAGAGCACATGCTGTTCTTGCAGTAGACCTATGTTCAGTTCCCAGAATCTACGTAGTCACTCTCAACCATCTGTATTTTCAGTTCAACCAAATGCCCTCTTCTGGCCTTCATGGGTATTGTGTACACATGATGAATGTGCATACAATCAGGGAAAACAGTCAAAACAAAATAAAATAAATATTTTAAAGTGGAAAATTTGATTTCCTTCCTTCTAGTGGCATATTGTATCAGCAGTGCTATTCTGTCCATTTAACATTCCAGATTCTGCAGAATTCTGTCCCTCTAACTCCAGATTCTGCAAGGTCCCTCTTCTTATAGTCAGTCCTCTGAGTTCCAAAATTTCTCATTTTGAATATATGTGGGGTAGTTGCTTCTAGACTCAGCTCTCACTCCTCACCCCAACCTTCATACTGTGTCCTTGCTCACTCAGTGGTCCAGCAACATTATTGCAGCATCTAATATTCTTGGCTGAACAAATGTTCACAAGGAGAAAGTCCTGCAGAGCATGTGATCTGGCCTCTTTGTTCCTGAATAGAGTGTTAGTGTCTTGTCATAGGAGAGAGAGAATACCAGTAAATCATCAGTTTTGTGACAGAACATATAACCAACCACTTGAGCTGAACAATGAAGAAGTGATCATTAAAAGACTCAGAGTGGTTAGCGAACCAAATATCAGTTTAGTTTACAGAAAGCAAATTACAAGTTTAAGTTTTAAACTTGGCAGCTTGATTCATAGAAGATTGCCAATCTACTATGAGAGCCTCAAGATAAATGTTTTTGAAGACTTGACCTGCGTTGAACAGCAGATACACAGCAGAGACAAAGGGTTGCAAAAGTCCACAAATACCCACAGCCAGAGTCTGCAGTGTGGTGGGCAGCAAATTGAAAACCTCGGTTATAGATTGATTAAAAAAAAAATTCATATTGATACAAACCTGGGGAATATATATAAAACCAATTTAAAGTACAAAAGAAAGACCTGTGTCAAAGCTGAATATAACATTGGGTTGTGAAGTCTTACTAACATTTTCTGTCTGCTAGGAATAATACATATTATTTTATCTCCCAACTAGGGAACAACACCCATACCCTCAGACATTTCTAACGCCAAAAGAGGGCATGCTTCACTTATTGTTGGGGTGGTGGTAAATAAATAAGTAAATTAATATATTTCAAAGACAACCTGAAGCCTGGGCTTTGCTTTCTCCATTGAGTGCCTACATTGTATCTCTGGCTGCCATAAGAATCTGGGCTAAAAGAAAAGAACATATACTAAATCCACATCCACCGTGTAGAAGGGAGATAGTCAACAAATACAATGAAATCGGAGTTTAGGCCAAAGTTTTAACAAAGATTGTCTCAGCATGAGTGAGATAATGATTGGTCCTTATTCATTTCCCCCTCTCTCTAAGTGCATTTATAGTTGGAAACCATATAGAGAAAATCTACATAGTGTGGGTCAACTAAATGCCAACCAAAGGCCAACAGGACATTAGTAAGAGGCAAGCAGAAGTTGACTAAGCCTATACTTAGCATGTTATGGCGGCTCCTCTAGCAACATCCTCAGATTGAGAAGTTCAAGATTTTACATTCCCAATGGCCTAATTCCCCTCTAAATGCCTCTATTAGAACATGCTCAAAAATGAAAGTTTCTGGAATTAGGAAGAGAATGAATATGACTGGACAGTGCCAGAACCCTATAGCTTTCTAATGCACGTCTGGGCTAAACCTAAAACCAGCAAGGGCTGTTGGTAAAGATTCAGAAAGCAGACTGATGAGAAACTACAACAAAGTTCATATGAGCAATTGGTGGATATTTCCATCAGTACATGGCCAGAGGAAATACAACTTCATAAAGAAAGTGAGATTATGTTTGCCTGGCAGGAGAAATACCATGTTCAAGAAATTGATATTTAAAAAGTAATAACCAGCTCTCTGTCTGCTATGGAGAGAAGTTATTACAAACTTTCATATATTTGGATTTTTTAGTATCTAAGGATGGGGGTGAAGCTCATGATAGAGCACTTGTCTAAGACGTGCCAACCACTGGTTTCGTGCCCAGCTAATAATAATAAAAAAGGTAATTTAGCTTCTTTGTCCTTTGACTTAATGGGCACATGTACGACTTTTCTTGGAAGGTGTACACAATGGCTCTTATGAGGAGAACTCTGACAGTACTCCAAAATCTGAGAGGTGAGGAATTCCTATTTAATGTCTTCCCTTCATCCTAAAACATCTTCTCTCCCACATTTTACACATCTGATGTTAGATGCATATTATGAGCAACGGTGTCCAATTATAGTCAGGGAAATAGTGTGCTTTTCCCCTGACTCTGAGAGTGGGTTTGAAGGATGCAACTGTACCTCACACACAGAGAAATTCCTGGCAAGGTACTGCAGTACCTCACGAAAAGAGAAAGTCCTGTCTGGAGACCATATGTAGTTTATTCAGTATGTCACTGGGTACAGAGGACATTTGCATGGAATAGAAACTCCCACCTTACTGACCAATGCACTGTTTTGCTGAAGTGTCATATTTCACCACTATTGAGCAAGTGCCATAACCCCAAAGCTATCTGCCCCGTGAGGTGCCTCTTCCTCCAGGCAGCCAGAGGCAGCCACAGTCATCTTTACACACTAACAATGGAGCTCTTGTCAGGGACCAAATGCTGGGAAAATTTTAATACCTCAGTTAAAATCTAGTAGTTGGGTTTTTTCCCCTTTTATTACAAGAAAAAAAATCCTGCTAGATTTAGAGTGAGTCACACAATATAAACATCCAAATCCCTTTGGACTTTGAATGCTGAACAGCACTGAGCGCTTACATTTCAAACTCTGCATTCTAGAACACCAGAACACATATGCTCAGCTCTCTGGTATTAAGTAACACTATAGTATTTCTTTAATACATACTATAAAGTAAACCATTCATAAATTCCAACCTGATGCCAGTTATGTTAAAATCTCGAGTACGTCATTTAATTCTCATGCATAATTCTGTTTCATTCTTTTAACCCACTAAGTGCAAAAAGAAGAAAAAGAAAAGGAAAGGAAAAGAAAACACAAAAAGAAAACAGATCCAAAAGAAATATATTCAAATACACACACACACACACACACACACACACACACACACACACGTATTTACAAAAACACCTGCTTAACAGCTTAACAGATCTGGCTTCATTGGAAACATAGTAAATATAGTACTTGTATGAAATTCTCAAAAAAAATTTAATTTTCATCAATTTGTTAAAAAAGCAAAGTCTTTCAGTAATCCAAACCATCTCCAAGACATGAAAGGTTTGATGAAGTTTGGGAGGATGTTAAGTTGTACTTCCAACATCCATAAATGTAAAGCCACAAAAATAACTATTGTGCATCTAAATTTTCAGTTGTAGATTTGATGTCTATAGTGATAAGGTTTCAACTCAGTATAATCAGTAGGTCACAAAAGAAAGTAACTACAGAAAAAAAAACCATTTGCTATGGCAGTCTTGTTAATAAATTCAGAGAGGGGGTAGAAATTTTCCTCTTTCCAAACATAAAAGAAAAAGAAATGTCTTCACTAGAATCCCATACGGAAAATAAAATTAACGAAGTGTGGCCAAGGGAAAAAAGATGGCGGGCTTCTAAGCCGTTCATCAGCAGTGGGTTCAACCTAGGCGGTCCTGCAGAGGCTCCTGCGGGTGTTTACAGTAGGGAACCGTGGACCAGAACCTGGCTGAACTAGGACCACTGTGAAATAGTAAAACACTGTGAAAGGCGCAGCTTGTGTATGTTCCTCATTGTTCCTATCACCCGAAAGCAAACAGGGTTGGAAAAGCACTAACTTCTAAGAAGGGACCAAGAACAGATGTGAGCATGCGCCGTTCTGAGTACAACAAGGAAATGTCTTTGATCACACTGCCCCTCTCTGGTCAAAGAGGGAAAATAACGTGCGCCCTGGAAAAGCATCCCTAATCGACTTAGAAAAATCCTCATCAAAGGCTCATCTTTGCATAGTGGCATTTCTCAAGGGATCAGAGCAGCTGAGCAATACAGAACGTAGTTTGAAAGCTAAAGAAATCTATCTTTACTTTTCTGATCAACATTTAGAGGAGAAACACCACTGAGAACACTCTCAGTGTTGTGGAAACATTAAGTGTAAATCTTACATTTGTGTTTGCATTAATTCTAATGGGAAAAGTCAGAAAGTGCTGTTAATAGCAAAGACTGAAACACTGAGCCATCAATATTATCACTGTTTAGTTTAAAATAAAAACGGCATATCATTAAATCCATTGTGCCTTAGACATCCAAAGAGCCTCACCGATGTTCAATAGCAATTCAGAGACACTCAATGAATTCCCAGCCACTGTCACTGCTCATTTTAGATTTGTGTGTCTCTATTCTGTGTTCATTATAAGAGAAAAATGGGAGTTAACATAGCTATTAACTGTGCCAGATATTCATGTAATTTTTCTTTTCCCATAGTAATGCCTTAATACTCATAACAAGACGACACATTAAGCACCACAATTGTCTCCATTTTACAGACAAGAAGAGAGGGTGGTTAGTAACTTCTCCCAAGTTGCACAGCTGGAAGGAGAGCGAATTCTGGGATTCAAACCTAGGCTGTCTGACATCAGCTCCACAGTTCTTGGAGCGAGCCTGCCCTACACTGAGGAGATGAAGAAACGCTCGACTTCTCATGCTCAGTGCATCCAGTGTGCTGAGATAAATGTGACCCTGTGGGTACCTCTGTTTGCTGCAACAGGGAAATCAATAAATTATGTGCCACTCCAAATAATAATAATGATTAATACAAACAGATGCTAGGCAAAAATGAATAGCATCTACAGCTTTTTCGTTTCATGTGTGTTGCTGAAAATACTTGATATTTGAGGTAAGTAGTAACTTCATTTCCCCATAACTATTACTTTTCTTAATTTATTTACTATTAGCGTTTGTGTGTATGTGTATGCACACATGCATGCATGTGATAGACCATATATGTGGAAGTCTGAAATGCACACTCAACAATCATTTATCTTCTTCCATCATGGGTTCTAGAAATCCAACAAGAGTTGTTGGGTTCCCTGGCCAGCATTGTCCTACTGTGTTTACATCTCTCATAGGCTACTCTCTCCCATAACTACTATTTTATATTAACCATATGACTCTTAACATGCTTTTTTATAGCATCTACTATGTAGTTTTCAGATTACCTGAATCTGTGTCTTCAGCTTCAACCCTTGTAACAAACACCCCTGGACTTTGGTTTTCTTTAACTGAACTTTCATATAGAAGTTGCTTAAATACTGGCGTCTCGTCATTTACATCAAGGACAGTGACTGTCAGAGTCTGGGATGAAGAACGTGCTGGCGTGCCACCATCATGGGCCATGAGGGTCAGGATATGCTGAGTTTTTACTTCGTAATCCAAAGGACAAGCTGTCCTCAGCAAGCCTGCTTTGAAAGAGAATATATGGTGGGCTATGGATGTTGCTTAAGACTGCTTACTCTTCTACAGCTTATGTCACACTACTCGATTGAAAACTCACTTTTCAAAAAAAAAAAAAAAGAAAAGAAAACTCACTTTTCTTTGCTAGTGAATGAATCATAAAAAAGAAAATGAAATTTATTGAGCCAACTTCATATTTGTATATTATCTACAACAGGAAGGTAACATTCTTCATCAGAAAGTCAATTGAAGTTGTAAAGACAAATGACAAATTTAAAAGACTGTACAATCACCTACTGAGAGGCCTATAGCAAAATCATTAGTCTACAGAACATTTCTCTCACCTTCAAAAGTATCTATGATACTAATAACATATATTCTGTGATACATGACATACTTAGAAGTAACCAAGTTGTAAAAATGTGCATGTGACTCCATTATTCAGATATTTGATTCCTGTTAAAGAGTTGCCATCTCTTATGCTACCTGCCACTTGCTTTACTAACAATAAAAGGCAAACACAGTGCTTTGCAACACAGACAATAAACTTCACAAAATGCTGCCTTTCTATCCTACTGTATTGAATTATATAACTCCGTGTGTACAGCGTTTTACAAAGACAGCCATTGCAAAATAATAACTGTTGCATATTTCTTTTAGGGTTGATGACTACCTCCCTAATATTCTCTTTAAATTATTAAATATTGAGTTGGATTTTTAAAATAGTTGTTTAATAATTACTCATCATTATATACACTGAGGCTATAGGAAAACTCACTATATGTCATTTATTTTTATTAGAAACATGAGTATTGTAAGAAGAAAAAAATCCCATCTCATATGGATACACTCTTCAATTATCATTTTATGTCTTTGAAAAATACCTTAGGAGAAATATCCATTGTAATAGATCAAGATCCATGAGGCCGACATTACTAAGACACAATTCAAGTTTATTCTTCCTTTTTAACAGGCTGAAACAGACCTTCCTTGGGCATCTTGGAAAGCATTTAAAGTACCATTAAATCAGCTCTGAGGAGAGTTTGCAGAAACCATCATTGGTGTCTGGAGAATCATTGTCAGCTGGGCACTTAGGTGGTGTTCATGTGAGCCTCAGCAGGGAACCACATGTCAGGATTTGAGAAATGTTCTGATAAAATTTCCCAACAGAGTAGAGCCAACTATGCTCACAACTTCCAAATCTGACACATTGCTTCTCATTCCAAATAATGTTCTTCACAGCTGGCCAAATAGTTTACATCTGAGATCCCCCCACCTTAGGTTCATGTTGAAATCAGTATTTTTACAGACAATTATATTGTAATCCATATGTTTCTTAAATGTCCTGAAAAGTCACATAAAGAAAAGTTCATTTCCAAGTTCACAGGGTTCAGATTTTTGTATATTCTTTTACCACATCACATTTTAAAACAGGCATAGTGGGTGGCATCTGACAACACAGTGACAGCAAGACCTCTGAACTGGCAGTGAGTGACATTTGTACAAAGTGAGTGACCCTGAGTAAATACTGATGTAAAAATTAAAACACTACAAGCAATGTGAAAAACAATGTCCCTGGTGAGCAAAAGAATTCAGCTATTAAAACCTGTATGTTATTTCCAATTACTGATCAGTGTTAGCTTACACAATCCAAGGGTGCATTTGCATACCAAAGTCCTTGCATAATGATCTTGATTTGGCATCCAGCTACTTTGCTTTATTTCTAGTTAGCATTCCTTACTTCAAAGACTCACAATGGTGGTTACTGCACCCTTGGCCCACAAGATATGATCCAGCTACAAAGCAGTTATTAACAAACTGTTCAAGTATAGTTCTGCAAGTACAATGTCTGTGCACTCTCTCTCTCCCTCTCTCTCTCCCTCTCCCTCTCTCTCTCCCTCTCCCTCTCCCTCTCCCTCTCCCTCTCCCTCTCCCTCTCCCTCTCCCTCTCCCTCTCCCTCTCCCTCTCTGTGTTTGCATGTGTGTGAGTGTTTGGTGTGCATGATGAGTGTGAGCATATGTGCATGTGTGTGTGTGTGTGCATGCATGCATGTATATGGTGTGTGCATGAGTGTGAGTGTGTGTGCAAGCATGTGTGTGTCTGTGTGTGTGTTACATCCCTCTAGGAAGAGTCTGTCACATAACGACTACCAGGGTGGCGCTATTATAGAACAAGAGACAAGAAGAGTTAGTAGGGAAGCAGAGAAGTAAAACATTCTTGCACTCTATTGGAAAACAGTATGATAATTCCTTAAAAATATTTTCAAAATTAGCTAAAGAATCATAAAACCTCATCTTTCCAGATAAGTTACAGCAGTTTTAAGGTTCTTTTAATTATAATTAAAGGATCATCTATCCCAATAATGTCACTTCTGAATATTTATGCAAGAGACTAGAAATCAAGGTCTGTGGGAGGTAGTGACAATGTCAAGTTCACTTCTGTACTGTTCACAATAGTCAAAGTTAGAAATAACTCAAAAGTCTATCAGCAGAAGAGTGGAGATAGAAAACGTGATACATGCAAGCAGTGGTCCCCAAAAATCATGAGGGTGTTTCTTCCCGTGTGACGGCATGTCTAGGCCCTGAAGACCGTATCCTGACTGAAATAAGCTAGTCAAGCAAAGACAGACACGGCGTGAGTCTGCTTACCTAAGCCGCCTAAATAATCAAACTTATAGGATTATCAAGAGGGGTGGTGTTTGTCTGGATGCATAGGGGAGGAAATGAGGAAAAAATGGATTAGATTAAATAAACAGTGTGACCTTTAGAGTTCTATTGTACAGTACTGAGTCCACAGTCAAGAACACTATATTCTGGAAATAAAAAATTGTTAGGAGTGTTAAATTTTCTTTCTATAAAGTTAGGCATGGTGGCATACACCTGCAATCTGATTACTCGGGAAGCAGAGACAGGCAGATCAGGAATTCAATGTCATCCTCAGCTACATTGTGACTCCTATATATAGGACTCCTGAGATATAGGAGGACATGTCTCAAACAAAGCATAACAAAACATTTAGCAAAATAAAATAACATAGAAGTGGAATCCAGAGCACTGTACCTGATGAACTGTCTAGCAGGAAGACCATGTCCTCGTTTCCTGAGAGGATGCTATATGCTATCTCTCCGTTCATCTCTGCATCTAGATCCTGGGCACTTACGCGGTGCACCACAGAACCCACTTCAGCATCCTCTCTCACGTAGGTGATGGGATAGGATATAAAAGTGGGGCTGTGGTCATTCACATCCAAAATCACCACTTCTGCCACCAGTGACCTCCATCGCCGATCTGTCACATTCACAGCCTGATCTGACGCAGTTATAGTTAAGATAAAAGTTGGAACATTTTCTCTATCCAGAGGAGATGCAGTGACCAATGCACCAGAGGAGGGGTGGATGAGAAATGGGTTCATTCCAACATGGGTGGATTCTGCAAAGTATTGTATCCTACTGTTCAGAAAACCGCCATCGCCATCTTTGGCATTGAAGACATACACCAGAGTCCCAACAGGGACATTCTCCTCTATGCTTATCACAATGAACTCATCCTGAAAGGATGGGGAATGCTCATTCTGGTCTTCCACATCAATGCTAAGGAAGACTGTGCTGTTCCAGGCAGGGCTTTCGCTGTGATCTTTAGAAATCACCCTGATAAGATAATGGGATATCATTTCATAGTCAAGTTCCTTAGTTAGGAACAAATCTCCTGTCGAGCTGTCAATTTCAAAGTGGTCATCCTTGTCCTCAGCAATAACACTGAAGTGTAACTTGCCACGATGGTCTTGTTGGAGGGGATCAGGTGACTTCAACAGGCTCATGACTTTTGAAGGCTTCATGTTTTCTGGGATAACTAAATGTTGGATATTCTGAGACATAAAAGCTCTCTCTTTGGAGAGTGGTATCACCTAAAATAAGAGCAAAAATATTGTTGATATGGAGTATTTTAAAACTAGCTCCAAGCATCGCTATTAAAAGGTAAGTTTAAACATCGATATATATTATGACTTTACGTTGGAAGCTGATTTCCATTTCTGTTTTATATATGTGTTAATTGTTGAGAAAACACCCTTTGTTAGAAGTCTAACATGTATCAAAAGATAAAATTTGTTCTACATAGGAGAGATTTTAACTTGCTCTGATACATGAATAACTGTTTTGTGAGGCTGGGCCATAGTTCTGGAATATACATGATAATTCTTCAATGTGAATGTTGGACAGCTAATTCCCCAAATTATCCCAAATGCCAGAGATCAACCTAATTACGATGAGACTTTGGGGCACTGAAATAGTGAGTCTTTGTTGAAATAAAAAAACTAAAGATACAGCTACATTAATTTTCCTCACAACCAGCATTTTAACTATGAAAGATATATTTCAAAAATTGTAGTCTTGTGGAAGCAAACTCTTTGTTATTATATATATATATATACATATGTATATATATGTGTATATATATATGTATGTATATATATGTAAGCTTATATTATATTTACACTGTGTTAACATTACTTAGCATAATGTTATTAACAAAGAGTCTAGCTTTAAACTGGTTAGAGTTAATTTTCTCCTGCAGCAAAGGTAGTCCATTGCTTGGCTTTCTCGTTGCTGTTGTTATAATTTGATTAATTTGAGGTATGGATCTCAAGTAATTGTTATGTCCTTTAAAAGAAACTTCAAAATCCCATGTGATTTATGCAGTAGCCATTTGTTTACATACGAGATCCTCCTTACAAACTCATTGCAATCAGAAATAAGAAAAAAGTCTCCTTTTGCACATCACACTCAAAACAGCACAAATGTCTATGTAGTGAAGGAAGGCTTGCCAATAGCAATACATAACGAGTTCAGAAGTTATTTAGATTTAACTTTTTTCAAATAATAACAAGGCAAGCACTGTGTGTAATATACTCTTGAAAGGATCCACATACTGGGAATGTCTTCATACTATTCACTTGTTTAAAAATCAAATGACATTCTCAATGTTCTTCTACATCTTATGTTGATAACATTACCTGAATATTAATAATTGCCTGTCCTTGAAGTGGGGGCACCCCATGGTCACTGGCAATGACTGTCATCCTATATGAAGGTCTATAGTCACGTGAAAGGATCGTGGTTGTTCTTATTTCACCATTGTTTGCATCGATCTTAAAGTGAGCAGGGTAATCTATATACACAAATGAAGAAATTAATGTTAATCTGAAATAGCAGAAGATGGGATGAATTCAGTTAATATATTCATATTTCAGAACATGTATTTACTTTAAATTTCTTGGGAGTTTGAGGAGCTATAGAATTTTAATTATGTTTTAATTCCTTGAGGGTCTGAAGTGCTGTTTACCCTATTCAAACATTTTTACATTGTACTGATACACGTATGTATTAATACATAGTTAATATCAATTTAAGTTTTATATGTCTTTACAGTAGATAGTGAGTAGATAAATATACATGCCAAAATATATCAGAGGTTCACATAAACACAAGTAATTTAAGTTCATTCCCCTAGTGTGCTTAGTTAAATCATAGACTTTAATTTTCAATGAAATTTGAATATTTCAAACAAGAAGTCCTCAGACAAAGCCAGAGCATAAGCCATTATCTGTTTCCACAACTGTTGAGTCAGTTAGGTCCACTTACTGTTCAGGGCTGTAAATAGAAAAGGACTTCTGCCCATGAGGTAGTTAAGAGTGTGAAGGCAGCAGCTATGAAACACATGAGTTGTGATTTCTATTTTCATCTGCTCATTTCTGTCTCACAGGGATCCTGTAGAATGCTCTGGTTAATGATAAAAATCCATGTTGCTATTATATTTTTAATCTTGCTACATTATTATATTCTAATTGTAATTGACTTTATTTAGTAATGAGATAAGGTGAAAACGGACGATACACATCATTATATGCTTCCATTGCATTCCAAGTGTGCTCTTGGAAGCTAATTTCAAAATTACGTCTCAGGGGACCAGCGAATCAGCTCAGAGGATCAAGGCACTCAGTACACAGGCTTATGAGGTGTTCAAGTCCTAGAACCCAGATAGAGGTAAAAGGGAAGAACCAGGTGCACACATAAAAACAACATCCCCACAGAAATGCATGCTGAGCATCATCAGGGTCAGCTTTTAGATGGAGTGATTTTCAGTGTTTTATGAATGGCAGGTCTGCAAAGCAAACACGTGAATCAGTGTTCACTTCCAGAGCTTCTGTTCCATCTTTATTTTGTGGAGAGTCATCTTCCTAATTAACATGAGTGCTCTATTCTCTACTCAATGGACCATAGACATGGGAAGTATGACTTTGCTGGCTTTCAGGTAAAGGTCTTATACCAGGATGAAAGTATAAGTGTGTGTGTGTGTGTGTGTGTGTGTGTGTGTGTGTGTTGTATTTCCACATCCATTGCTTTTCATGGGTAAGTCATGTTCTTCAACTACACTCAAAATTAGATAAAATTCATGCAAGGGCCATCGGAAGATATTCTGCTCCAGTATACCAGAACAAGAAAGATCTGAAGTGTTTACATGAGAAGAAATCATGGCGCCTCCTTGTGGGGAACAGGGAGCATGAAAGGAGAACTTGCTTCCTCACTAAGCAGCCGATGAAGAACCACTGACAAAAGTCCTAGTCCCCAGTGAGGATGGAGACAGATCCTAGGGTATACTGAAGTAGAGTTCTTATCTCAGAAGCGAGCTGACTTCGTCAAACACATGCCACAGTGTGTCTAGGTTGATGCTTTTGAAGCTGTAGGTAGATTATTTTCATGGCCATGTCTTGCTCAAAGATAGTGTGAGTGTGTGAAACAAAGTTCAAATAAGTGTTCTGCCCCTTCTCCTTCTGTGCACACATGATCCGCTCCAGGACAGCAAATGGAAGTGCTGCTTCCAGGACCTAGCACAAGCACCCTGCAAGTTTGTCACCTGTGTCTCTGTTCTTCAAAGTCCTTACACTCAGGAGACATGCTTTAAATTGGCTGTGCTGTTCTGGCTGAAAACTGCTTATTAATATCCTTTGCGTGGCTTTTAAATCATTTATCCTTTTCTTTCTGATCTTTTGTAAATCTTAATAAAGCTGAATGCAATTCTGTGTTATTACAAAGGTTGTAATTATTTTCTCCCAATCTATGACCTGAGACTTATAACATGAAAACATCATATGTTATGAAGTTCTGGATTTAAATATAATTACATTCATCTACATCTTTAAACTTTTCGCTTGTTTAAAAGTTATTATATTCCCCTTAACATCAAATAATCAACCCCTTACATTTTCTTCTCTTAAGAATTAAGATTTTTGACATTTAAATATGACATATTTTATATAGTACAAAGTAGATGTGTAATTTTATTTTTCAATCTGTGTAACAAAGTAGGTCTGTATCATGAATTGATGGTCCATCTGCTTTCTGCAAATTGTGTATCAAGTCTTCAGAGACACCAGAAGAGGGCATCAGATTCCATTACAGATGACTGTGAGCCACCATGTGGTTGCTGAGAATTGAACTCAGGACCTCTGGAAGAGTAGTCAGTGCTCTTAACCGCTGAGCCATCTCTCCAGCCTATATCCAATCTACTTAGATAAATTATCTTGTCAACTGGTCTCTTGTTAGTGCATCAGTACTCTGGTGTCTTCATTTTAAAAACTTTATGAGTTGAAGTCTTACAGTGACACATCTTCCATTTGTCCCTTTGTCACTGTCTTGAAATTTTTTTTAGCTCTTCTATTATGACTTTGGAGCAAGCCTGTCATATTTCACCATTTCAACTGAAAATACACTAAGCCAATAAATAGACATTCAAATACCTTTTTGTTTTTGGCCACTGGGCTTTCCTAATATGAATAGTATACAAACAGCCTTTTACTTCATTTATCTTTCATGTCTTTTATTAAAGCTTTACAGTTTTTTTTCATAAAGGTCTGAAGCATGTTCTGCTAGAATTTTGCCTACATTCATCTGCAAGTCTAGACCTTGATGGATGGAGTTAAAGAGATCTCCTTCAGAAAAACTGGACAACAGTGCAAGGATCAATCACTCACTACCCACTGTTCAGAAAAAGTCTGAGCAAGCAATGGCCTTGAAACCCACACATTTTAGCTTGGCAGCAAAGCCACCCTGTGCCCGAGCTAATTGCATGACTTCAGCACAGTGATCGAGATCTTTGAAACAGCGTCATCTCTGAAATATTAGCAAGTATCATGTGATGACAGTAAGTTTACAGACAGCTTAATTTCAACATCTGCTCTTAGACCTCTCGGGTTTCCCATGAAGAGAATCAAATTGGCCTCAGGCAAAGACAAGGTTGTCTCTGACTTTCCCATGTTTGTATCAAACAAGATAAAGCACAAAATGCCTTTTAAAATGGTCTCAAATACAATGTCAAGTAAGGAAAATGACCAGGACAAGGAGAAAGACTGAGCATTTTAAAAGAAAGCTTGAAAGTAAAGGCTGTTTCACTAAAGTCACCACAGAGTGCTCTATATGAGAGGTATGGCTTATGGTATGATGGAGGGAGGCACAAATTATTTTCATCCTATGAGTAATCTTCATAGATATTCATGGGCGCTCCAGCACATCACATGTTAATCACCACTTCTCCTCTATTAACTTCCACTTTCCCTTCAGTAAAAGTTGGCTTGTGCTTGAGGTTCTCACAAGTCGTACATTTTAAGATGGATTGTTTCTATTGATAGGGCATGGGGAAACAGCTCCCGGTTTCCACAAAACTTTTGACATTCTATTTTGTGTTCTTAAATATGAAGTGGTTATCACAGACAGCAATGGGATTTTGTTCGCAACTTGGCATTAAATTGTAAGTAGTCCAGGGCATTCTGAGTGATCAAAGAGAAGGTATCTTCCTCAAAGGAGACAGGGGGGATAAGTGACAGAGGGAATTTTAAAAGTCCGTAATCCTTTATAAGTATTGGCTTTTACCTGAAGAGATGGAGTATGTAAGTTCTGCACTGAGTCCTTCATCAAGATCCTTTGCAAAGACAGTTGTAACCAGCGTATTGACTGGCTGACCTTCCAAAGCCTGTCAAAGAGACAAATAGCTTACAGATGAATCAATAAAGCCTTAGAAGATGCATTAGTGAGCCTTTAAATGAAAGAACACATTATACCAACCACCTATTCACAATTCTCAAATCTGCACACCACTCAAATGTCCATCATCGGAAAGGCATGTGGGTAAACGTTCACAAAAAGAATCCACTCTCTCTGTTAATTTTTTTTTTATTCAATTTGAAGCATTTGAACTGGAGCATTTGAACCAAATGTGCAAATAAATTAGTTACAATGAATAGTCCAGACTAAATAGTTCTCTTTATTTTGAAATTCTTAAAGAATTTAGCATTCTCTCAAAAGTTTCTCAAGTTATTGTTTAGGATACTTGCTACAGTTCCAAAACTATCTCCCTCTTTTTCGGGAAAATATATCTCACAGTAAGTAGGAATTTTCCAGGAGTGATAATAAAATTCATGGGCAGAGCCTAAACATCCCATAAACCACAGGGAATTATAATGATATAATAAAAATCATTCTAATCCTGTTGCATTTTCCATAATTTTTCTTCAACTCTAGATTTGGAAGATTAGTTTAAATTTTTCTTCAACTCTAGATTTGGAAGATTAGTTTAAATCCCAACTTCCTCAGCACCGTTCTGGGTTGTTCACCACACATATTCCATCAGGGTCCAACATCCAATTCAATTGTTTGGAGATCTGTAGTTGCTAAGCCTTTTTATACGTATGATTCACCTATTTAATAAACATTCACTTATGAAGTACATGAACCAGCATTGTAATTTATTATAGAAATAATAAACATATGAAATGTGGAAAGGAAACGATGAAGTCATATGTATGATTGCAAGTTTGGCGTGTGCATCCAAACCCCACAGGGCTACAGCTTCCAAATGACTACGCATCAGTTGCACATAAGAAGCTCTGCTCAGAGGTGCAGGCAAAGCAGCGGCAGCCCTCCCATGAGCCAGTGTGACTATGCTGGGGTGACATCATGTCTATATACAATGCGCAGGACTATATTTCCTTTAATCGAAGTGGAGGTGCAATTCTGAATTGGAATTATACGCAATGACATACCATGGCTGACTTGGTGAATTCACATCTTTTACCACAAGGTGGTGCTCAAAACAAATGACTCTAAAGGTATTACACACTCCCTGCAAATGGACTTCACAAACCTTGATGTGAAATTCCTTTCCCGGGAAACACTGAGGGAAATAAGGCCTGTTGTCATTGATGTCAGTAACTGTGACATAAACCAGCACGCTGGCATTCCGTGGAGGGGAGCCGTGGTCTGTCACTAGGACAGTCATGTGATGGTGCCCCTGGTGCTCATGATCCAATGCCAACCAATTGATCAGCTCACCTGGGAAGACAGAAAATCAAGTCCCGCACTGTATTAAAATACTGGCATGAGGGTGACCAACTGCATCCAAAGTAATCCATGGGAAGAGAAATCAAATCAAAAACTTTGACCTGGAAGACCATTCACATACAAAGCAATTCTGCTCTGTGTGACTGTTGAAAAAATTTGCTGCCAGCTCTGGTGGTATGTGCCTATAACCCCAGCAGCAGGAGGAGCAAAGGGAATTTGGATCGTGACTTTGAAACCATTCTGGGCTAAATAATGAGACTCTGCCTCAAAATAAAACAATCACTGAGGTTGCTCTGGAAATTATCACTTGAAAAATTCTTTCTATTTCAAATTACCCACCATTAATCATTTGTCTGCCACCCCAAAATATGAAACCTATAATTTGGAAGATTTATAATGGTTGCTTTTGCTGCTCCATAGAACACAGAAAGCAAATAGCCTGTGGCATCCTAAGTTCTGGATTTGGTTTCCAAGTTTCCACCTGCCAGTCTCCCACAGCTACCTTCCTGGTTGCTCTCTGAAGAAAACACGAATGAATATTTTACAGTGTTTTGTATCTGTAGATTATTTGCCTTTGATATCACTACTTTATAATAACTTGAAAACCGTATTTCCTGAGCAGTGTCATGTCCTTTACATATGTCAACATTGCTTTTAATTCACAAAACATGTGTACAGCAAGAGGTAGTGAATTCCCAAATCACTTCCCTGTCAGTACTTTTCAAAACGTATTTTGTAATTCTTGCTTAGAAATGTGCTACCTTTTAAAATCTCCTTACACTTCAGCATGGAAAGTCAGCATAAACTTCTAACTGCCTGTCCCCACTGCCAAGGGCCTGCAGAGGCCACACATGGCTTTTCTTCCTGCCCAGCCTAGCACTGGCTTCCTTGCCAGTTCATGAGGTCATTGCCACCAAATGTTCCTATTACTAAGATTTCTCACACTTGATCCAAGGGTAATGACATTGCCTAGAAATAGAAGGCTAAAGTGAAAGAGAAAGCTCAGGTTTCTGAGAGTTGCTGAATCTGTGAGCTCAAATATGGTGTTTACATTTTCTACATAAACCATATTTAAATAGTGTTTATTATGACCATGGGTTTAATAAATCATACACACAACAGCATTTTTAATGCTCCAATCTATAACTCTGAAAGCACTAAACCCAAATTAGCAAATGGAATCTTTATTTCATGAAAATTGCCCTGAGGGGTGGCTTTTTCTCATCTCTGCCTCCCTCTTACTTTAACTATCCCTCTGTTTCCCAGCTATCTGCTTGCAATGTAAACATATGCTGTTGCATTTTATACTAGGCACATTTTATATTTAGGTTTTAATTTAAGGTATCAAAGACTGACTGCACATTCAAGGATCCCTCCTTTTTTTTTTTTATTTTACCAAAATGAGATATAAATGATTCTGGGGGTTTTGTGATCATAATAAATTTGCTTTCGAGTTTGACCTTGATGGCATTTGTGTTTCACAAAATATATCTTGACTTTTTGATACGTATATAGAGAAAAAGAAACAGTAGGTGCAAAGAAACCATTCATGCCTTTTCCATAAGCAGAGAACATCAGAGTTGCCAGACATGAGGTGCTGGATTTATAAAAAGGCCAGGAGCACAAGAAAGCAGGTTTTGGGATTGCAGTAGAGAGATGGTAAACCAAAGAGTATATACTAGACATGGGTGAGGACTCCCAAGAGAGGCACCCCAAACACACCTTCACACAGGACTTACGATGTCCAAGCCTGACCATTCCGCTAGAGCAGTCTAAGAGGGCAAACAATCACGACTTGTTTACCAGTCAGCATAGGTCTGAGAATGTATCACTAACCAGTTTCATCACTGTGAACATCCTCGAGCATGCTTGCACAAACCTATCTGGCTAGGAACCTGAGCAGCCAGTCACCGAACTGAATGCAGAAGGCAACTGTAACATAGAGGACGTAGCCATGCTTCTAAACTATCTAAACAGAGACAGTAAAGACAGGGCAGAGGGGGCGTGGCAATTGTCAATGCCATTAGAATGACATAGTACCACGGTCCTGCCCACAGCTCATCTTTGACTGAAACATGGTGCAACCTGGGCCTGCTCTGGCAGAATGTGATGGGGGAGGTAACAGAATCAGGATAGATGAGACTCTTCTCAATGCTAACCGTGTTTTAAAATCACAGCACTATCATAAAATACTGTTTGCCAAAACCTAGGTTTAAAATTCACTCATGCTAAAGCTATACCTAAAGTATCTAAAGGCTCGAGCTTTTGTTTCTTTTGTTTTTTGTTTTTTGTTTTTTAAATATGGATGAAAGCTGCAAGACGTTACCTGTGTTAGGATTCATCTTGAAGAACTTTCCATCGGTCAAAAGGAAATATGAGAGCTGCCCATTCTTCCCAGAATCAGCATCCATGGCTGTCATTTTGCCTATCACCCCTAGGGGGATAGGGCTCTCTTCAATGTTCAGAAACACCCTGTTCTGCAGGAAGACTGGGGAGTGGTCGTTCTCATCCAAGACATGAACTATCACTGAAGTGCTCACATTCCACAGTAATCTGTCCCCTGGGGTTTGCGCAAACACTCTAAACTTGTATGTCTGTGTAGATTCATAGTCTAGCTGTCGCCGTAGATAAATCCACCCTGTGTGAGGGTGGATCCCAAACACTGCAGAGTCCACACTGACATCCAGAGAGTATATGATCTTCAAGGCTGGGCGCCACAAATCCAGTGGGTAGGCCTGTACCTGAAGGATTTGAGTTGTCAGTGGGAGAGACTCACTAACTTCTACTTGATAGACTAAATTTTCAAAAGCCACAGCTGGGATTCGTTCTTGGCTCTCAATAACTACTGTGAGTACCAACTGGGATGCCTGAGGAGGAACACCTTGATCCTTAGCCACGAGAGTCAGCCTGAAGTCGGCCTGGCCTCCTAGACTCTCACTGAGGTACAGCACCCCACGGCCTTGGTCCATGCTGAATTTGCTTGGTTGAGGGCTTGCGATGCTGTACTGGACCAGTCCGTTCAGCCCGCTGTCTCTATCCTGCGCACATGCAAGGTACAAGGCTGCACCAGGCGGAGTAGTCTGGGAGATCCTAATCTCATCTGAGGCTGTGGGAAACTCAGGGCGGTTATCATTGACATCCATCACCGTTATGTTCACTTCCGTGCTGCTGCAGGCTGGGGAGCTGCCGAGCTGTGCCTGGACCGTGAGGACAACTATGGGCTGTGCTTCATGGTCCAGAGGCTTCAGGGTGCGGATACTGCCCAGCCATCTGTGAATGGAGAACTTTCCTTCCAGGTCGCCAGAGGAGATCCGATATGTGATTGGTTCTGTGGAATCTGAAAAGAGAGTGTACAAACAACACAGGCTAAAATAGTGTCTTCTGGAAGCAGTGTATGTCCTACCCAGGAGAAGAACACAGTGGAGTCTCCACCCATTCACAAAGACTGGCGAGACACACGGCTTACATTCTTTTTAGTGACCAAAGGGGATGGCCAGTGGACAATGAGCACGTAATTCATTGCTTTCTTCATCTTTCTTGCATTAGGTAAAAGAGAACCACATTAAGAAAATAATTTAGACACCTTTTTGAGGAAGCCACGTTAAATTTGTGTTGATATTTTTTTCTATGATATCCACCTCTAAATGATATGTACCCTCCACAGAGGTGGGAAGAGGAAGATGAGAAAGGACAAGAAGGACCAGCTCTTACAAAGGGAGTTCACTTTCCAGATTCGACCCGAAGAATTACCGTTACACGTGGCAAGGGAGCTAGGCAGGAATACCTGCTTACTTACTATTTAGACCAGCATAAACTCTTAGAGCATTCAAACTGGTAGAAAAAAAAAGAAATATTTAAATAAAATACATTTAAGTTAAATCACTCTGTAACTTACTATGTAGTAAAACTGAGTTGTAAATAGGTGAGCTGGAAAGCTACATAAAGTGTGTAGATAGTAGTCATGAAATGTAGTAAGATGTATTTTTATTAAAAAATAAAAAGTATATATACTTTATACACCATAATTATTAAGCACTGTATTAAGCAATCTTTAAAAAAAAAACATTATTTCCTTATCAAAAATTGTAAGATAGGTGGAAACGACACTGAAAGTATAATTATTTAGCATGTATTGAAGGAAATACTTAAGGTTGTAAGACTTAATAAAACAGGAAAATATACAGTCATGGACTCTGGGGCAGTGTTAAAAATTCAGCACTTACTCAAGGACTCTCTTGCCTTCACTGTTCCAATGAGCGTGTCTTCTGGCACGTCTTCATAAACTGAGAAGGTGTACTTGGGCCTTTCAAACTCTGCAGGAGCCAGCGTGGTCTGTATGACGTGGATGGTGACATCAGCATTAGTGGCAGTTGTGAGCCCGCCACCATCTCGAGCACAGACCATCAGAAAAAGGGTGGTGGCTTCCAGATGGCTGAGAGTTGATGTTAAGTAAATAATCCCTGGATAGGGAAACAAAGAATCAACCAAATGACAATATGCAGTGAGTGCTGAAGGTCGTACCTGGTCTAGAGACTTTACAGCGACCTGTTTAATTGTATCTGTGCACTTGACTGGGCCTTTGGTTTCCCAATTTGGTCATACGGCATTCTAAGCATGTATCAAACAGTGTTGGGAGATGAGATGCACATTCAAAACCAAAGACAGAATACAATAGCTTTTTCTCTGGAATGTAGGTTTTCTCCAATAAGTCAAAGGCCTGGATAGAACATAAGAGCTGATACACCTCAAATCTTGGAACATGCCAGCCCCATAATTGCATAAGCTAATAATGCCTTGTAATAAATCTCTTCCCTGGGTACCTCCCTGGAGAATTTGAATAGACACATCTATTTTGCAACAGAGGAATTTGAGCCTGCTTTTAAATGAGGTCCAAATTCTTCCAAGCAATAATTTCCTAGAGTTTAACCATTAGGCATTTTAGGGGCATGTCATCTCATCAGAAGAATTTGTGTTGCCCCTTTTCTTACTATTATATCAGCAATGGCAGATAATGAAAATAACAGGATGGAGGTTTCACTTTTCTAATGTGGAGTTGACACATGTATAGGGTGCTCGCAGCCTGACCAGGTGTCAGGATCCTAAGAATCAGAAGTTCAAAGTCATTCTCAGCTACTATGGTGGTTAGCTCTGCCTATACAACTTCAAATCACCAAGGAAGAGAGCGTTAGTGAGGAGAAGCTAGATCTGGCTATGGGTGGATATTATTGGAGAATGGTTGTAACTGATGTGAAGAGGCTCGGCCTGAAAGTGGACAGCACTATTCTCAGGTGTGGGCCCCAACTATTAAGAGTAGAGACAGGTGACTGAGCACTGAGCATACATACATTTATCTCCATCTGTTATTGGATGTGAAGTGACTAACTGCCTCAAGTCCCTGCCCCAACTTCTCCATAAGAGTGGACTGTAACCGAGAACTGTAGGCCAAATCAATTCTCTCACTGGGTTGCTTTTGGTGAGGGTATTTTATCACAGCAAGGGAAATGGAACCAGAAGAGCACCTAGGGTGTTATAAACCAGCCTGGGATACATGGAATATTATCTCCAAATGAATTAATGGATGAATGAATGAAAGAATGAATGAATGACTTTTTTTTTCAACAATGTGCTAAGTGCTTTCTCAGCAAGTGTGCAGTCAACTGTCTTCTTACTACATCCTTACATGGCAGAGACACTTGAACTTGTCTTTTGCCTCTTTTTTTTTTCCTGAGAATTCTGTCTTAGTTACTTTTGCATTGTGAAATAAAATACATAATTCAAGGTACCATTGGGGCAGAGAAGTGGGGACAGAAAGTTAATGAAGCATTTGGTCACATGGCATGCAAAATCAGAAAGAAAACAATGTTATGCCTAGCTCACTCTTACCTTTCCAGCGACCTATGGGTCACAACCACTTAAGCAAACCTCTACCTCCAAAATATTTATTTTATATTATGTTACATTAAGATTCACAACAGTAGCAAAATTACAGTTATGGCACAACTATCTCGGTGACAGAAAACTAGTTGTCACATAACTCCTAGACATTCATGAAAGAAGTTCTCATATCTGAACTTAACCTTGTATATTTCAAAACCTATCCCTCCTACTTAGGATATTTAAACATAGGGAATATTTAACCATAGCACGTTGCAGTTTGTGTTCCAAAACCAGACACTCAGAGTGCCTTGATACTTGATGAAATTGTCTGACCTGAGATTCGTAGGAATCGAGTCTTGTGAACTTGCTTAAGATGGCTGATGAAAGATATTTCTGTGAAAGTTGCATGGCCAGCTTAACCACTGTGGTACACCCAAAGCACGAGCTCACTCTCTGAGTTTTAAAATATTCATCTTTCTCTTGCACTCAGCAACTGAATGAAGTTTGTGATGCTTTCTTTTTTTTTTAATTCCTGCCTTCGAGTGCTATGAATGTTAGATTTCTGATTCTATATGCTAATTTTATGTTCTCAGCAAAAACTCATGAATGATTTTGATTAAATCTTAACAGAAACAGACTCTCACACAGACCTGGCATCTTATATATTTTCCATATAGGGAGCTGATTCATAGAAGCAAGGCAAGACATCCATTCTTTAGAGTTTATGGAATAATAAAAGACCTTGGAGACAGATTCTTAGACTCAGATACAACTGTCTTTAGAGCCTTGTTCTGTTAAGTCATAGTAAGCCTTGAGCAGTCTCATAAACCTTCTGAATCTATTTATGACTTATAAACAAACTGCAGAATGACACCACATAGTGTACAGATAAGCTGTGAGGCTCAATTGAACAGCATATGCAAACATTTGGCTTATCACAGGCCTGATATACACAGACTCTACATTAGCTCTCTTCTCTCTATGCTAAGGACTATTAGGCTTAGGTGAATAATTCCATGAAGCATGAAAATATGATCATTTATAGTGAGTAATTAATTTAAAACTTTATGCATACAGGGAAAGATGAGGCACTCAGAAGAACATCAATATTCTGTAAAACCCTGTGGAAAAGAGGACAAAAGAAACTGACCCAAAGAACCAACCGGGGACCCATCTATCCTCAAAACTTGCCTGCCAAGTCACAAAGATGAACTTTGGGGCAGGCTATAATGGCCCTTCTCATACCAGCATATCCCACTTCCTATAACCCGGTCTTAGAAAGGTGTGCTTTTTTCTATTTGTCTTACTCTTGTGAATGGTTCTATCACCTATATTCTTTACGGGTTTACACTGTGTCCATTAAAGTTATTATTTTAGAAGTGCTTAAAAATTCTCCCTAACTTTATAAACCTAAACACTAACATGAGCAGTTGGCATGAGTGTGGGCCCATAGCTCCCACTTGGGAGCCCCCAATACCCTGCCAGTGGGCTAGGCTAAAAGACCAGAAGCTCCATCTCTTCTTTCATGTGGCCACATGAAAAACTCTGAAGTTCAAGAGAACCAACTGAATACATTTACTCCCTTCCACAGAAAGGAAGATCTTTCTTAAAGCCAGACCAAAACTCTCCTTATACCTGTGTTGGTTCTGTTGCCTGAGAGAATCAAATGAAGAAGTCACAATTTTTGGCAACGACAGAGCAAAGAATCCCACATTATCTGAAGACTAGATCACTATAACGGCAGCAGAATAGGTTGGAAGGTCTGCTCCCAAAACACATCTATTTGCAACCTCTGAAGTAGGCTTTTGTAATAGAGTCTCTGCATGAAACTGGAGGCTTTCAATAATGACTAGAGCTCTTCTAAGAAGAAGAAGTGAAGCAAGAAGTGGACCATGTATAGATGAAGACAGGGCTAGAGATATGCTGCCAAGAGTCAACAATTGCGAGCAGCTACCAAAAACTCTCCAGGAAATACAACACGTAGTTCTCAGGCATCACAGGCATCATAGGCATCAAGCCCATAGCACCTTCTTTTCAGATGTTTGGCCCCCAGAACTGTGAGTCAGTACCATTCTGTTATTTAAGGTCACTTGGTCTGTGGTACTTTGTTACAGCAGCTCTGGAGAGCCAACTCAGAGAGTAACCACCTGAAGGAGCATGGTCTTCTGAGCCCATAGAGCCTTGGATGACAGGAATGGCTTGAATGATCTCATAGAGGCCCCCTTCTCTTCTGTGGATTACCTTCTAGTTGGGTACATCACACAATACATTCAGGCGAAATGGTCAATATGGGTAGAATATGGAGAAAATTCAGAGACTCATAGAAAATGGTCAATCAACACTGTCAAATGATAAGATTAGCACAAATTTAAAGACTTTGACTGACTTTTTGTGATTCTAGAATTGGGCCAGGCCTCATGGTTAGAGTATTCTGAATGAGGCAAGCAGAAGAAGCTGACTTCATAGTGAGAAAGGAGAAGAAAGAAGAAACAGAAAAATGGGTCATTTCAAAGCTACTTTTCTTGTAAAGATTAAAGCAAAAGGGAATTCCTTATCATGTTGGCTAAAACTGTCTGATTTATGGATCAGATCATGAACTCTCTCTTGATATTGTTCAGGGAGTTGTCATGTGTGACTCCGTGTTGGTTTGGTCTGTGGAGCCTAACACAGAACCAATGGCCCTGTACAGATTTTACTTAATGATATTCATTATTATTAACAGACTAGAGTTCCATATTCTTACATCTTTAAAAGTATATCATTTTCTTCCTCCTCACAGGAAGATTCTGATGATGGGTACAAACTATTTTTGAAATATTTAAAAATGAGATTAAATATACATAATAAAGCCATGCTTACATTATTGTTGTTCTTTTGTGTCTATTTATGGTTCAGTGGCTAGAGGAAATTATAGTCTTTATAGAGAAACTCGTGTGTGTGTGTGTGTTTATGTGTGTGGCAATTGTAACCAAAGGTTGACTCACACATGTGTCTCAGTGCTGCTATAATTACCTCCCCAAAAAATAAACAATAAGATAACTGACAGATGCTATTTGAATAATAAAACAGACGCCTTCTTTATTTTGGTGCTTTAGAGAAAACAAAATTAGACTGCATAACTGATGCTAGTGTATCCATGTGGACTGGTGACAAATAAAATCTAACTTCTCCCTTTGTTATCTCCTTGACCGTCTTTCTCAGATGGACTGTGCCCATCTGAAGTTTCCCACTGTGACAGGATGTACTGATAGCTGCTCCACATAACCATCTCACAGGAGACAGGCCACAAAACTCTCTGAGCATCAGGGTATCCGTGGAAGACACAGAACAATAGTGGCATCTACCTGTTTTGGAGTCCTGAAGAGCTCAGATATCAGTTATACATGAAGCAGAGGCAAAGGCACTTTCAATTTACCTCAGTATGGAATATCTAAGTACCCACACATATTGTTTAAGACCCTATATATGTGCAGAAATGAAAGGGTTATTACTGTCATCTAATATATTAAACCTCTATTTTTCATATGGAGTTTTAAGGCATAGCAAGGGTGTGGTAACTTTTTAAAGAAACTGTTCATGGCCCAGAAATATATTATCCTGAGTTACTTTGGCTTTAATTACCTTTACAAAGAAGATTTGGTCAGATTCTACAATTTACTTCAAATATGTAACATCAGAGACAGAAATAATTTGATGGGCTGGAGAAATGACTCTCAGGTTGTGAGAGATAGCTCCCAGCCACCATAACTCCAGCTCCAGAGAATTCAACCTCTTCTGGTGTCTATAGGACACTTGCACATATTTACACACACAGATGCACAAACACACTCATATGTACACATACTCACACATAAAGAATAGATAGACTAAAGATAAAGGTAGATAGATAATTTTTAATAGAAGAGTTTGAAAATGTTTCCTCACAAAAAAGTAAACTACTTAGTTAAAAGAACTTGCAAGTTCTGTTTGGTGTTTTGATATCAATGTGAAATTATGCTACCAGCTACCTCCCTTCTGTGGGTGATTTGAGTCCTAAGCATATAGTGATCCCCAAGCACACAAAAACACTGGCATCCAGTGACTTCGACATGTACTCTAAAGATCTCCTCTAAATCATCTATTTTTATCTTTTTAAGAAATCAAGTTTTAAATCATGCAGCCAGTATTTTCCATCTCCATATGTGAGGAAATCTAGAACTTTAATAAGAAAAAATGATATGCTATAATTTTGACTTTCAAAGTAATACTTCCTCCTGATGTTCACGACCATGCACATGAAAGAAGGCAACCACAGAACATTCAGAACCACAGAAAGGAACCTCAGTGGGGATTATCTGCTTCAGCATTGGTCCTCAGACTCCCTTCCCAAAAGCAGCTGCTTTGTAAAATGTGAATATGCAGTCTCTGAAAGAATAAATTAATAGTAAAAGAGGCTAAAAACTAAATCATGCCTGGAGACATTAAGCAGTGTGCTGCATTGAGGCTTGATTCAGATAATCTGCCAAATCCTAGTGATCTTGAGTGGGTGTTCCCTTTAATGGCTCTGTGATGTTCAGAGGGCAGAAGACTAGACTTCTCTAGGCAGGGACAGGCCAGGGATTGAAAGCCTATCCAGCATTTGTCTGATAAAATCATTCCACAGAGTTTCAGTTGAACAGTGAACTGGAAATAAATTACTTCATCTCCAGTGGGCTGCAAAGAAAATTGTCTGACTTGAAACTCAGTGCTAGAGGTGGGAAACATTTCTTTTGAGAATTCACGAATGTGAAACAGCTCTTGTATTCATCTGAAGTCTGGATTAACAATACAGATAATGTGGAAAAAATTGAACCCAAGAAGAAATTTAAGTGGTATAGACATAGCACTGGAGATGAACTGAATGATATGGCATAGGCCAGACATACAGGATGCCTGGGGTTCTATGGGGTATGTGTGTGTGTGTGTGTGTGTGTGTGTGTGTGTGTGAGAGAGAGAGAGAGAGAGAGAGAGAGAGAGAGAGAGAGAGACAGACAGACAGACAGACAGACAGACACACAGACACACAGAAACACAGAAACATAGAAACACAGAGATGGGATATAAATGAGGACACATATGTCCCTAAAGTATTTGAACAAAAGCAAAACACCAGGGCTTTCCAGAGGAACACACCTTCATTCCCAGGGTTCAAAGAATTCTCTCAGATAAACATCCAAGATAACAGTTTAAAAAGAAAAAGGAAGAAGAATGAGAAATTACATTAGTATAGATGGATCTGGTAAATAATGATAAATTTAAATAGAAAATGACTTTAAGAAAACAGACAAATGGTAGAGTTAAGACAAAAGTTTCAAAATTAATTAAGCCATGTATTCCTTATATGAAATACAAGAGGCAGGCAGGAGAAACAGATCCATCAGTAAAGCTCAGATCCTCAGCATGCACATGAAAACGGCAGCATGACAATGCATGCTTATGATCCCAGTGCTGGGAGACACGGGCAGAGGTCAGCAAGCCCTAGTGTCAGTGAGAGAACCTGGCTCCAAAATTAAGTTCAGAGCTATAGAAGACAGCTGATGGAAATCTCTGACTTCCACATGTATGTGCGCACACACACATTTACTCTCATACATATATACACATGCACACACATATGCAGACACACAAAAGAAACAATACTTCTAAAATATCCTCCAGTTGGTTACACCTATTCTACTTTGCTGCTTTGTTCTTATGGACAGTCCTCATTATACCTGGATTATCATAAGATCTAGGTTTTCTGTTTAAAATTTCAACTCCCATCATCTACCTAGCATACTGCTGCCAGGGTCATTGTCCACACTTAGCAGCTCTATCACATCACATCAGGGAACCAAACCCTTGCCTTCTACCTTAACTCTAGCAACAACTAGGCTTATGCCACTCTGTAGCAGACTATGTTCTGTCACAAACTGCCCGCTCAGTGGCACATCCAACATGCCCTTGTCGGATGCAATCATCTTCTGCTGTCATTACTTGGGTAGAAAAGAAGACGACAAAACACAACTCATTAGATGTAATCACAAATTGACATTTAGCCCTCCTGTTTAAATTTATGTGGTGCCGTTGGTTGCTCTTCCTCTGTTCCAAAGTGAAAATTCAGGGACGTCCAATGACTTCAATAATCACTTTCAGTCAGTTATTAATAAATCCCTTCTGTTACTCAAGGCCTCTGTACTGGCTGGTTTTGTGTGTTAACTTGACACAAGCTGGAGTTATCACAGAGAAAAGAGCTTCCCTTGAGGAAATGTCTCCCTCCATGAGATCCAGCTGTAAGACATTTTCTCAATTAGTGATCAAGGGGAGGAGAACCCATTGTGAGTGGTTCCATCCCTGGGCTGGTGTTCCTGGGTTTTATAAGAAGGCAAGCTGAGCAAACCAGGGTAGGCAAGCTAGTAATCAGCAACCCTCCAGAACCTCTGCATCAGCTCCTGGCTCTAGGTTCCTGCCCTGTGTGAGTTCCAGTCCTGACTTTCTTTGGTGATGAACAACAATATTGAAGTGTAAGCAGAATAAACCCTTTTTCTTCACAAATTGTTTCTTGGTCATGGTGTTTTGTGCAGGAATAGAAACCCTGACTAAGATGGCCTCCATCTTAACTTAATAAAACATAAAGGACATCAGAACTCTAGCTTTACCTAACGTTTAGGTAGGAAGCATGTTCCATGTCAAAAGTGATTGGCCTCTTCTCTTCCCTCTTGACTACCTCTTGTCCTCCCCCCTACCCTAACTCTCTGGAGTTTCTGAATCATCCATGATGGAAGCAAGGGGAGAGGAGGCAGAGAGTGGGAAGGAGCATTGCCTGACAGGCAGTGACATAGGTACCTAGCATAAAGATTTCTTAGACTGGGGAATTGTTTAAAAGTCATTTTCTTTTCAAGGTATCATGTCAATCTGCTTTCCATTACCATAACAAATACCCAAGAAAATCAACCTAAAAGGGTTTAGCTTAGATTATAGTTTTGGCTCAATACTGGTCATAGGTAGGGTAGTACAACTCCTGATTACATTTCAGAAGTTGTGTTTTGTCTCCTGGTGAACTTCCTGTAATGAGGACAGTAAGACAGGATCCTATTGGAGAAGTAAAATGTGAGCAATAGAACGTTAGAAAGTTCCCTATGGCTAGTTGTCCCTTGTTACCTTCCCTCTTCACTTCAGTCATCGGACTTCTGGCAGCCTCTGCTTGGGGGCTAACACCTGGGAGCTAAAACAGATGCTCTCTGTTGACTGTATTTGAAGAAGCCGCCTGAGCACACCCATCACCTGAGCATGCCCACTGCCTGAAGATCCTCTGAACCTGGGGACTTTGGCACCTGAACTTTCTTTGTAGTGTAATCTAGAGACTTGGTTTCAGTTTCTTCTGTGACTATAAAAACCCTGGTTTATTCTAAGTAAAGTGGAGCCTTGATTGGGACGCAACTTGGCTTTGTGTTTTCTCTTTGCATTTCAAACCCTCTATTTCAGGTCCTTTGTTCCCTCCTGGCTGAGAGAACCCCGTTCGTGAAACTGCTGACAATTTCGTTGGTCCCTTAGCCCTCTTTTTTTCCCCCTCTATGATGACAGCAAATGACAGAGGAAGCAAAGACAGAGAAAGAATATGGGATGCAGTACTAAAATCCCCTTCAAAGACAGCCACCAAGAACCTTACATCCCCCCTTAGGCCTTGTCTCCTAAAAGTTCTGTCATCTCAGCAGCGCCCAGGCTGTGGACGTGCCTGTGGATCAAATGGGACTTGCAAAGATGCTCAAGAGGCAAACTAGTATCTTCTTGGCTACTTTGTGGAGAGCTCTGTAACTTTTAATCTGAGCTGCCTTAATGGCATTTTCATTCAGAATGTTGGTTACTGCTTCTTATCTGGGAAGAATTCGAGTCGTGCCCTGTGGTCCTGAAAAGGCAGAACCTAACAACACCACCATTTTTTTCTCTCTCTCAGAATGTACTAAAAACCAAGAGAAGCATTGATCTCTGCTGCAAGCTTCTGGAATGTGGTTTGTCCCACTTCAGAAGCTACTCCTTTATTCTACTGCCAGTCACTTTTGTTTGTTTGTTTGTTTGTTTTGTTTTTTTTCCCCCTCAGATTTCTCAGATGCCTGCCAGACATGGGTCTTCAGTGAGCCTTCTTATTAACCCAGGGAGCATGTACTAGGTTCTCTGAACAGTCAATAAGGTGCAGGTAATTCACTCCAGAGAAACCTGTAACTCAACAGCCGCTCCCTGAGAATCTATCAATCTTTTCTCTCCAATCTGCCAACCTTCTATATACCTTTAACAAGATCGGTCTCCTTCACATAACCCAAACCACGTTTGCAGACCCTGCAGAATGAAGAGCTTGTTGCAAGCTTTACAGATCAAACTTATCTTTTAGTTTTTTGTTATAAATATCTAAGACTGGCCACCTTCAGATCTACTTCTCTGGAATCATCAGGCTTTCTCCTGATGCCATACCAATTGGAGCTGTCCTGAAAAGCGCCATAGCCCATATTCCCTTTGACCCATAATACCTTGTGTAGCTAATCTAGATTCTGCTGAGTTCTGTGTTCAGTATATGGAGATTTCCCCTGAGTTATTGTTTCTTGTGGAAGACACATACAGTCTGCTGAATGAGAAAGAGTGGCTGGGAATGCAACTCACTGATAGGGAATGTGTTTAGTTCATGTTAGGCCTTCAGTTCAATGCCAGAACCCCTAGACACACAGAGAGAGAAGCGGTGAGGGAATAAAAAGCAAAAAGAATGCTCCTTTGGTCTTCATAAAGTGTTTTGTTGTCTTTTAATGTGCTGACCCAAAGGAGAGTCAACTGAGGAGTCCAGAAAATCAGTAAGAAGGAAATAACCATTAGGGATACACTTCTGAGTCTAGAAAAATTTGTTGAGTGAACATTCATCACATGAAAGAGGAGAGAATCAATGAAGCTGTGAATCTGTAGACCAAACATTTCAAGCATGCACTTTCTCTAAAAACTTTAACACACACACACATACACACACACACACACACACACACATGCATACACACATACACACATGCACACACACATACACACATATGCACACACACAAAATACCTGAAAATCTAGGACAATCTGAATGTTTGAATTCAGCCTTCTTTATATTCAGCTTTACTGGAGCATAGCTTACAAACAGAAAGTGTAATTTGAGTCCAGTGTGTGTGTGTGTGTGTGTGTGTGTGTGTGTGTGTGTGTGTGTGTGAGGGAGGAGTGGCTGAATATTTGTTTGTGGACATACATGTGTATAAGTATACATGTCTGCTTGTGCACACACATGGAGGCTTGAGCTCCATGTTGGGTGTCTTCAACAGTTTCTTCTCCATCTTGGTTTTTGAGAGAGAGCTTTTGCTGACCCTGGAGCTTGTCTGGCTAAACTGGCTGGCCACTAAGTTCCAGGAACCCTGTCTCCACCTCTCCAGTGCTGGGAATACAGGTGCACATCACTATGCCTAGCTTTTGCATTGCTGGGTGCTGATGATCTAATTGAAGTCTTCATGCTTCAGCAGGAAGCACTTTATCAATGAATTGTTGAGAGCAACAACCTTAAATGATATTAACTCTACTAAATGTTGAAAGGGCCAGAAAACATCTATATACAATATATGTGCCACATATAAAATATAATTATATATATTTTGCATTCTAAATAGTAAAATCATAAAAACTCCTGTTAGTACATATTGGCCAGCTTGAAATTTGTAACATTGTATGTTAATACTTCAAAGCACAATGATTGTTTGGCTCCCATTTTTATGACCCTTGCAAATGATCATTAGTGATTGATTTAAGGACCAACCTCAACCCTGAAAACCAAACATCAACAGATTTACAGGTCACCGGTTATTTTGTGTTTTAATAAGTATTTGGATTTACATGCTGTGTTGATCTGTTTTCATTTTCAATTTGACAACCTAGAATCACCTTCAAAGAGTGTCTTAGTGAGGAATTATCTAGATCAGGTTGGCCTGTGAGCATGTCTGTGGGGGTGCTGCCTTGATGAGTTGATGTAGGAAGAGTCAGACCCTTATGGGTGCCACCATTCCCTTGGCAAGAGATACTGAACAGTACAAGAAAGCAGAAAGTTAGCTGAGAGCAATTGAGCAAGTGGAGATGTGTATCATTTGCTCTTGTCTATGAATATGATGTGACTTTCTGCTGGGGTTCCTGCCTTGACTTGTCAGTTATGTTCTGTGATCTGGAGCTGCTAGGCAAATAAACTCTTTTTGTCTAAAGTTGCCTGGTACAAGGGTATTTTTGTCATACCCACTGAAAAGGGAACTAGGACCCTTACAAGTCCTTAGGTGCACTGTCATTTGTCTATGTTCTTCACTATGTCACTTTTTAATTTTAAATCTCATTTATTAGGGGAAAGGAGACTTTAGATTGATGGAGTGGGGAAAAGATGGAGCATGAAGATCATCTTTCAGCTGACTCTGCCATACGTTTTTAAATGCATGTGACCACTACTTAAGCACTATTAACATTCAGGGGCAAATATTTTGGAAAAGACAAATCACTTTTAAACATATTGAAAATCCTCACTATAAATTAATCCATTGGTCATACTTAAGTTGTAAAATGGTCTTGTGAGAAAGAATGAAAATAAGAAAATTCAGAACTATCTCCTAATATGGAACATAAAATAAATCATTTCCTTCAAAATAGTAGTAATCTAAGCTGTAGAATAGCAACATTAATTCCTTATTAATTATTGGTACCTCCAAAGTCTGTTCTCTGTTATTTGTAGCAATATAAAAAAAATTTACCATTTGGGGTATAAGTTGTAGCAGCAGAAAGGACTAGAATAGACACTTCACTTTGGATTGAGAACCAAACAACATCTTAAGAAAACATAACATTCATTGTAATATTTCACTAAAATATTTAATTAAAGCAATGAGTTTAAAAAACCAGTATTTATTTTGGTGCTTCGAACAGGCTTGTATAGGGAGCTACAAAGAGAGATCCTTCTTATCCTTGTTTACTTGAATCAGAGAATTTGTATTTATCTTACCTTTTCCCCTTTAGCTTACAAACAGTCTCAATGATAGAAAGAACACAGGAATGGAAGTTCAGTAAGAAAACCAAGTGTTGAGTTTATAACTTTGTCCGTGAATAAATCAGAGTCATAGGGTATCTGAACTCCTAGTTTGTACATGGATATATAAAACTCCTGTTTGTCTACTCAAAGTAGTAAATAAACCTCCCACGGTCCCAAGTCTCTGGCATGTCCAAGAAATGTCTCCAACCCTGCCCACCACTGATTTCTGTCCTTTTCTCCCTTCTTTCCCTACACCTGACCCCCTGCCCCATCCCTCTCTCCATCCCCTTTCCCACTCAATTCCCTCTCTCCATCCACTTCTTATATCTATTTTATTCCCTCTTCTAAGAAAAAAAATTAAGTATCCTCTCTTGAGCCCAACTTATTTAGCTTATTTGGGTCTGTGGATTCTATTCTTTATGGCTAATATCCACTTATCAGTGAGTACAAACCATTCCTGTCCTTTTGGATCTGTGTTACCTCACTCCAAAGGATAATTTGTTTTTTAGTTCCATCCATTGGCCTGAAAAATTCATGATCTCTTTGTTTTTAATAGCTGAGTAATAATATTCCATTTCTTTATCCATTCTTCAGCTGACAGACATATTAGTTGTTTCCAGTTTCTGGATATTATTAATAAAGCTGCTATGAACCTAGTGAAGCATGTGTCCTTGTGTTATGGTGGAGCATCTTTTAGGTATAGACCCAGGAGTGTATAGCTGTGTCTTGAGGTAAAACTATTTCTAATTTTCTGAGAAAATGCCAAATTAATTTCCATAATGGTTACACAAGTTTGCCCTCCCACCAGCAATGGAGGAGTATTCCCCTTGGTCCATAACCTCACCAGCATGTGCTGTCTCTTGAGTTTTTGATCTTTACCATTCTGATGTGTGTAAGATGGAATCTCAGACTCATTTTGATCTGCATCCCCTGGATGACTAAGGATGTTGAATACTTCTTTAAGAGTTTCTTGGCCATTTGAGATTCCTCTGTTGAAAATTATCTGTTTAGCTCTGAACCCCATTTTTAGTAGGGTTATTTGGCTTGTTGGTGGCTAACCTCTTGAGTTCTTAATTGAGACCCATCTCATGTGCAAGAACCAATCCCTGGCATTATTCATGATACATTATTCATTATTCATGTTATGCTTACAGACAGGAGCCTAGCATAACTGTCCTCTAAGAGGCTCCATTCAGCAACTGATGGAAACAGATGCAGAGATCCACAGTCAAACATTAGATGGAGCTCAAAGAAGTCTTGTGGAAGAGTTGAGAGAAGGATTGAGGGACCTAAAGAGAATAGGGACTCCACAGAAAGGCCAACAGAGTAAACTAACCTAAACCCTTAGGGCCTTCCAGAGACTGAATCACCAACCAAAGAGAGCATGGGCTGGACTCAGGCATCCCTCATATATATATATATATATATATATGTATATATATATATATATATCAGATGTGCAGCTTCCTCCTCATGCAAGGCCCCAACAACTGCGACAGGGTTGGTTCTGAACCTGTTGTCTGCTGGTCAATTCCATTCCCCAGGCTGGGTTGTCTTATCCTGCCTTAGTGGGAGAGGACGCGCCTAGTCCTGCAGTGATTTGAAGTTCCGGGGTTGGGTAATGCCTGAGAAGGCTTCTGCTTCTCAGAGGAAAACAAGATGGGAGAGGAGCTGTGGAAGGGAGAAACTGGAAGAGGGGGCAAACGTTGGAATGTAAAGTAAGTAAATAAATTAATAAAAATATATTTAAAAGTTTATGTGAGACAAGATCTTAACCGCCTTTTTCATATATTGCCTATCTCCACTTTGGGGCATATCCCGAGATTCCTTCTAGTTTAATTTTTCCTTTGCTCAGTGAGGCAGTGGATTTGTAAAGAGCTTTCCATTTCTGTGAGTCGAATCTATGATCTCGTACTGAAAGCATTCATGAGAAAATTCTCTTACATGCTTTTGTTTCCTTTGAAAGTAACATTTACTCATTAGGTGCTCGTGATTAATTTCAGAGTCTGTCTTACATGTACAAGAAAAAATATTTATTTGGCATGAGCAGGCTCACGGCCCTTATAAAATAAGGTATGGTATTAATTTATTAAGTACACAGCAGAGCATCAAATGTTAAGCACAAGAGAGTGGCAATCAGGAAGAATTATGAGAATCATTGCATGGTAAGAAATCTGAGCATAAAACTAACATTAGGAAAGAAAAAAAAAACAAGTATGCTCTGGAAACAAAGAAAAATAGCCTGTGCTTCGTTGCTTATCATCCATACTGAAGTCCTCGCAACCCATACAAAGAAAAAAATTGCAATAACACTGGGCATTGCTGCCCTGGGCTGGTAGGTGGCTACCCATTTGGTTACTTCTTTTTCTGTAGCACAAAGCTTAAACTTTGTGTATACTACAACTAAACTTAGGTCGGGCAGCTTAACCCTATTCCTATAAGCACTGTTGAGAGGCATGTCTGTCTGGGTTAATTACTGGTGGACCCCACACAGCTAGGGCAGTGTCCAGTATATTAAACATTGTGAATGTGTTGCACAGGTGGTCCTGCTTACAATTTATACCTTAAGTAGATGAACTACACACTCATGGGTATGTGTATATGTGTGCATATGTGTGTGTGTGTGTGTGTGTGTGTGTGCATGTGTTTATATCAGAGTTCTACATTGTATATTTTCCTCTGTAGCTCTCTACCTTAGTTTTTGAGAAAATGTCTCTCACTGAACTGGCAGCCAGCAAGCTCCCAGAAGCCTCTCCTTTACATATATAGCCCCAAATAAGATAATGGACACTGAACTTGGCAATTAAGTTGCTCTTAAGCAAAAAAAATAAGTAAATAAGATGAAGTCAAAGCTATTTGATGATTATTTTGTGCCACTATTACAAATACTTCAAAATGGAGGCTGCTGGTTGTCATGCACTTGGCAGCTAGGAACAACATATACTAAGACAGAGGCAGGAGGATTATCACAAGTTGGGGGTTTGCAAAGATTTCACATTGGGCCATTAAGATGGCCTGGCTGGTAAGAGTGTTTGCAGCCAAACATGAAAATCTGAGTTCACCACACAATGAAAGGAGAGAATTATGTTTTGAAATTTGCTCCCTGACCTCCACATAGACAAACACACACACACACACACACACACACACACACACACACACACACACACTCTAAAAACAGTGCTAAGCAGAATAAATCATATCTACACATAATTTATAAATAGAATAAAATACAGGCAAGGAGAGCTATTAATAAATCTACTTCCTGTGTTTTTTCCCCTTGAAACTGAAAACAGAGCTGCCTGCTTCTTACCCACATCAAAGCAAGCCAGTGGACTGAGAAAGAGAGCAGTGAAGGCTCCAGTCAGAACCTCTCGCCTCGTGCCTGAATGCAGTCTACAAAATTATTCTCTGAATGAGCAACAAACATAGAGAACCAGAAACAGGACCAGAAGATAAACCCACAAGAGAAGACAGCCACGACACTGACACATCCACTTCCAGTTTCTTTCCAAATAGTTCTTTTCCTAGAAAAGCACAGTAAGTTTTCAAGGCATGCATCTTGGTTGTGGCAAAAACAGATTGATAAGTGATCTCTTCCTTTAGAAAATGTGATCCTCCAATACAAATTACATAAGCTTTCAAATAGCATGCCTGGGACAAATAAAAAAATCATACAAATAAAGAATGAGTGAGACAAAAGCAAGAGAGTGGTGTCCTGCAGAGGCAGGTGAGCATTTTGAGGGCCAGTGATCATATACGCTGACTCACGGAGTCTCAGCATTTTTGCTTTATGACCACACTATCTGCCAAGCACTTTAAGAATTAAAGTCCCAAAGTGAGAATAATAATCAGGAGTACTGAGATTGGATTGAAAAAACCCAGTGTAAACAGAAAGGTCTTACCCTTGAAAAAAATTAATAAAGCCAAAGACAAAAGGAAGAGAGAAAAACTGAAGTGTCCACCCAGGTTGAGAGTCAAGAAAAAAGAAAAAAATTAGTGGGAGAAAGGGACAGGGTCCTGACCATGCCATGGCACAGAGAAGATTTTAAACCGAGTTTTGTTCCTTACTATTAACAGATTTCCCAGGCAAATCCTTGGGAGGTTGCAGTAATAATTCAAACCACTTTCCAATTATTTCTGTTGTCATTTATTCATGCACTCATTTATCTCACTAATATTTACTGACAGCATATCTCAGGACTTTTTTTTTTATTGCTATTGGCTTTGGTAGGAGTAGGCTTTATGGTAAAAGAAAAGTCACTAAAACACAACTCCATAACAGGGGAACCATGCTTCAGTACTTCACCTTCTCTTCCTTGAGAACCTCTGTTGATAGAGCATGTGATGTGGCCATTATGGAAAAACACATACAGAGTCCACAAAGTCCGAAGTAGAACATCCACTTCTGGGTATATGTCCAATGAAAACAAAATCAGGATCCCGAGAAGGCCCTTGCTCTGTTCTTTGCATTGTGGGGTTATCCATAATGGCCAGGATCAGGAATGGACTAAAGTGCCCATCAGTGCATGGGCTGAGGAAAGTGCCAAGCACGTACATCAGGCTATTTAGCCTTCCAGAAGATATAACTATCACTTATATAAACATGGATATCCTGGAAGACACAGTGCTAAGTGAAAAGAGCCATACACACAAACATCAACATTGATCTCAGTTTTATGTGGAAGTCAAAAGTAAAAGTCAATTTGAGAGCAGCTGAGAACAGAATAGAAGTCTCCAGGGACTAAGACTGAGGGAAACAGCCTTGGGTTGCTGTTGTTGGCAGGTTTGAAGGTTGTATGCTTGGGAAGAAGACACTTGTCAGGCAAAGAGCATTTGGAATTTGGTTGTACTTAATCACAAATTGTGAGTGGTCCAGGAGGGCTGGTAATGTTTTGTTTTAACCTTTAGAGAATGGAACCTAGTAAAATGGTAGTTTCACTCAAGCAGGATGGGATTTCTGACTATCTATTGTACAAGATAGTAACTATAACTAATAATAATGTTTAGACCTGGTTGCTTTAAATAGATCTTAATTATGCTGACTATAAAGGACTAGAGGTATTTGGGGTAACAAATGAGGTCACATTTTACAATGGATATAAACACTGAAACCCTACTGGTCCTCTGAAAACACACACTAGCTTCTTGATTTTTCACCTTATGAACTTCTGGAACACAGTGGTACAGGTTGGAACTGGAACTGCCCGTTCCCTGGGTAACTTTTTCCCACAGCTAGCAGCGACACTGTTCCATTCTCTAAAGGTTAAAACAAAACATTACCAGCCCTCCTGGACCACTCACAATTTGTGATTAAGTACAACCAAATTCCAAATGCTCTTTGCCTGACAAGTGTCTTCTTCCCAAGCATACAACCTTCAAACCTGCCAACAACAGCAACCCAAGGCTGCTTCCATTACAAATTTGGTCTTTGCTTTAAAAAAAAAATCTCTCTGATGTGTCCCAAGATAATGACCCACATAAAGTACTCTCTATGATTAGTAATGGCATTTGCTACATAGAGGATGCCAGGAAGAGAGGCACAGGGCTGTCCATGGCCCACAGGGACAGAAAAGTCTCCTAGGAACAGAATGCCTGACAGCTCATTCTTCAAGCTCTTCCAGGGGATGGTGAATGTGATGTCTTTTCAAAACAATCCACTAAATGCTTTTAGATCCCGTCTTCTGATTATAGCTGACCTATATATTTTTGGCAATGTTACTGCCCTACGGGGCCTGACTATGACAGGCAGTTAAGGTCCTCAGTTAAGATGAATTTTGAAAAAGCCTAGATAAGCAGACTAATTTCCTACAAAGTATGTTCTTCTGATCTTGAAAATGTTAAGGGGACTACGTCAGTGAAATTATTTTGAGCAAGGGAAATTTCACTTCTAAAGACCACGGAGACCCAGATGTTGTGTTACATGCCAGAGGGGGCACACCTTACAGGCAGGAAGAATGACTGTGTACGGGGGCTGGGTGCAAAGGCAAACTAAGTACATTTTGTGTCCTGTGCAGACAATGACTGGCTTGTCATACCTGTGATCATCACAAATAAGATAATGTACAATGTCTAGCTTGGATTAGAATGTCCTCTTTGAGGATAACTAGTTTGTGTATACATATAACACAGTATTAAAGTAAAAATGTATTCTGACCACTTTTCAGAGCTGGTAAAGAAATGAAAAAGACACCAAAATGTCTCGGCTTATAGCCTCATTTTGAAGCCAGAATATCTATAATTATCTCCAATGTTACTTGAAATGTTACATCTTCTAATCAAATACTCCAAACACTACTTTGATGATTACAAATTTAAGAAAGAGTAAGTAATGTCTGAAATATTTAAATTTCTAGAAAATTCAGATCACTGGGCTTCTTGGCACACAAACAGTTACTGTGTTTTGGGAAATAAAAATGAACTTTAGCTATTATTTCAGAAACAAAGAAAGAAAGAGCAACAGGTCTAAAGAAACACCAGCGCTAGCGCAAAGAATGGCATAAATTGAGTCCTACTCCAGCACTGGCCTCTCAGTTACTGCAGAGGGGCTAAGTCGCCCACAGATAAGATGTTCAAATAGACAGACAGAGATAAACCCTTGCAAAATGGGCACACCTGGCTGTTTCCCACATTTTCTGTCTTTAGTCTTCATGACAACCTTCCGACAGAGTATGATTGGCAGTGCTATGAAACTGGGGTCTCTCAAGATCCTGAGGTCTTGGTGAGCAGAGGTGAGACTGCTCCAGGTCATGGCTAACAAAGCACCAGACCGTTTCAACGCGCGGTGGTGCCCTCTGGGTGGTTGAACCTTGCCACACTCTGTTGACAAAACATCATCACTGCTATGTCTAATCTCTCTAATCTTTGGCTGTTAAGTAGTTAAGAAGTTTACCAGCAGAGGGCAAGACTGTCCCTAGATCACATACCTGTAGTGGAGTCAATGGTGAAGAGAGTCGACTGATCTCCTGGGATGAGTTCATAAGCCACTGTTCCATATATTCCAGAATCTCTGTCATTGGCAAGAACGTTGATGATCTCAGTTCCTGGTGGGGTCTGGCCACTGATGCTTGTCACATAGGTTGATGGATTGAAGACAGGATAATTATCATTCACGTCATCCACTTCCACCCGGACAAAAGCTTGGGCACTAAGACCACCCTGTGAGACAAATGAGCAGTGATTACAACTGGACTTCTGAGGATACTGAAATCCAGTATAGTTAGACTTTGAAACAATGAAGTGTAGTGTGGTGTGGTATGGTACGGTGCCTCTGTGTGTGTGTGTGTGTGTGTGTATGTGTGTGTGTGTGTGTGTGTTATTGAGATAAAATTACTAACAATGACCCTACAACAGACTTCTGAAGCAACAGAACGCATATATTCATATAAATATATCTTGGTTTGCGCTTGAGTTACGAACTCCTATCATTATTATAGTAAGAAAATCTTGTTAGGAAATGATTTGAGGAAGGGCAGCTACAGAAGGGAGCTAGACTTGTGTTATCTAGCAAAACAATGCTTTATAAGCAGGTAAAAATCTAGTACAAAGGCCCTGAAGTGGTAGTATAATACCTTGAGCTAGTCTGTTCAGACAAAAGGAAGGCAAGGGCTTGGTGCTGGAGGATAGAGTTGGCTATAGAGATCACTGGGGTCACAGGAGGATGAGGGCTCTTCACCTTCACGGCGTTCTGAACGCACAGGGGTTGTGGTTTAGCTTTAGTTTTTAACTGCTGCTCTGGCTGAGGTGTTTAAAACAGACAGCAAGTATTGAGGGCAGAAGTAGGGAGCATTGGAGAAGTCTTGAGGTTTCCCAGGTTTGGAATCGACAGTGGACTTAGTGAGCAAAGGGACAGCAAAGCAATTTGTCCTTCAACAATGGGGTCTTATTGGTCCCAGTGGAACTTATGCCAAGCTGCAGAGGGAGAAGAGAGGATTGAAATTACCCTATAATGTCTGAGGCCCTGGAGGACTTGACTAGCCAAAAGCTAGTAACTATTTCCACCACTAGACTTTATTTGTTTGAGCATGGTATTCTTGAGTTACAGAACACAGAGAAATCAAGGTGCTACTCAGCTTAAGATTTCTTTCACACTGGCTAGCTTTCATGGTGCTGAAAGACACTGGTCCCATGACCAGCGTGGAGAGAAGTGGTCCTCAGACTACTCAGCTGTGAACCATGTGAAGCACAGTAACAACCAGTCTGAAAAGATGTGCTCCTTGATGCAGTGATGGCATCAATGTCATGGGAGATAACTAACTGCCTTCTGATCGCATTTCAAGTGATACTCCTCTAGTTGAAACCCATATGTGAGACCATGATGGGACCAAGGACCTGTTGCTAGATTGTCTATAGGTCGTAGTGGAGAAACCTCTACCATTACTTTGCTAAATTAGCATAGCTTAAATTGACTCCTGATGACTTATGGCTACATCCATAGATCAGTGCATCTAAACCTCATCAGAGAAGCTTTTTTTTTGCAGTAAACAGGGACTAACACAGAAAAGTCACATTAGTCAAGCTGTGGAAAATCAGAGACCTCAGAATGCTTACTATATGATACAATATGATACTTTACAGACACAATCAAGCAGTTAGACATATGAATTCACAGAGGATGTGACGGTATACACAAAACTGTGTAAGCTCAATCCAGACAGAATTCCAGCATGGAGAGGGGAGGTGACCATGGAGCCCCACCCCTATTAGTAATTGACAGCTGCTGGGAGAGGAAACATCAGTATTCCTAAAGGTACAGGCCCTGGTAGTTTGACCATACTCCTGTGGTAGGCTACATATCCAAGGGAATATGGGTAGAACAAACTGTACTTAATGGTTTGGGAGTTTGGTTTCTAAGAGAACACAAAGTTGTGTGAATAGGAAAGGGTGGGTCTGGGAGGAGTTAGGATAAATATGTTCAAAATATATTATATGAAACTCTAAAAGAAATGATAAAGAGGGCTATCTTTCCTCCAAGGCTGAATGGTTTGGGAATTCTGAGATTTCCTGGTTTTAGAAAGGTTAAACAGTGCATAAAGCAGTGGGAGGTGTATCTCAGACTGTTTATTCATGTTGGCTCCATCTAAAACCAAAGGGGAAGGAACAAATAAAATCTAGGGAAATCATCTCCTTGGATTTTCCTTGTTTTGAAGGAAAACATCTGTTCTTGCTTCCCAACACCATTTTCCATTTCTATCTGGCACATTTTGAGACTTTCAGATCTGACAAAAGTCCTTGGAAAGTCACAGCAGTGTAGAGGAGGAGGATAGTTCACTCACTTGTGCCCTCCCCCAGGCTCCTTTTCTTCTCTTTACTGCCTTTCTCGGCTATGGAGGAAGGCATCAAGAAGAATGAGAAAGAAAGGACAGCTAAGAAGGCTTGGAAAGAGAAATGGGCTATACAGATACTTGGAACATATGTGGAGAGGGCAGCTTGAGAAAGGCATTGTGACTGACAACTTAACCATGAATCCAGAAACAGCTTCCACTGCTGTCCCATGTATACCATCCTTTGGGGATTAAAAGGGATTGAGCAATCCATGGTTAGATATAATGTGAGTTCCCATGTTCTGAGTTGAATGAAGCACCAGACTTCTGCCAGTTACTCTTTAGAACAGGAGAAGCAAAATAGCTGGTTAGGAGCATAAATGAAAGTAATATGCATTCAGCCACCCATCTGTGTGCTGATCCAGAAGGGCCTCCATGACCAGGAAAGCCAGATAACCTAAAGGAGTCCTGAGAGAGGTGTAAGATGGGACTACAGACCTGCAAACACATGTAAGCATGTAGGAAATATACTAGACATCTGGCATGGAGCCTACTGGGTCTCCCAGTGGCCTGGCTTCTTGGTTTTGTTTTTCCTGTTTTCTCTCCCAATATATTTCTCCTCAAGCTTGAGCAGCTTCTTGGGTGGAAAGAAGGACTGAGAAAGCAGGTAAGCAAAATAATGAAA
>JADRCD010215560.1:0-21260 GCA_019843815.1 Montemys delectorum
TGATTGTTGTTTTATATCAAACAACTTTTATAATACTTACTTGTATTGTTATAATATATTATAAATTTTAAAGACTATGACAAAAAAGATATTGTAGGTATTAAAGGAGGAGTCTCTGGGAGGAGTGGGGGTACAAAAGGGAAACAAGAATGTGATTTAATTCTATTTACTTACAATATGTTTTTAAATGTTAACAAATTCAGATAAATTGAAATCATGTAACTTTTGTCATCATAATGCAATAAAAGTTTAAAAAATAAAAAAATAAATTAAAAAAAGAAACTTAGCTCTGTTCTCTCCATTCTTGACTCTTAGTGCTTGTTAATTCCTTCTACGACATAGGAGCCAGGGCACCACAGAAATAATAAAGGAGACCCTAGAGGAGTATAGGGATATTTGGATGATGGGAAGAAGAAGAGGGTGTGATAAGGGCAGAGATACAATGGTGAAGACCCAATGGGTTTGCATGTTAGAAAATGCCGGTGATGACTTTCCTTTGAAACTGTTGTTTGGTCCAGTAGGTCTGTTCTCTGTATGTAATACCCATCACACAGTTCTTACTTTTCAAAACTTGATTTTCCCAAATCCCCTCTCTTGTTTATCTCACCTTTCGCTTCCCATTCTTTGGTTACTCACTTAAAATCTCAAGGAGATTTGCAAATAAGCACTCAAAATGTTAAAGCCCACAAACACTAAGGTCCCTAAAAGTAAAAATAACTACCAGCAACCCTTTTATGTCATAACCATGCTAACAAGCATTTTTACACATGCAATCCAAGATGATTGCCATCAGCTCTATGTAATGAGAACTACAGGCATGTTTTTCTTAAGGAAAAAAAAAATTGGTTCCAGAGAAATCGAGATGTGTGTTCAAAATGGTATAGCTAGTGGGAACAAAGTGGAAAGGTTGATTCCAATCTTTTTCATGTAAATTCAAGTTCTTTCCATTATACCACACTGGCTGAAGTTTATGCTATGTACTACTCAGCAGAGGGAAGCATAGTTAAGTCTGGGTCAGAGGGAAAAGATGGAGACTGGAATGATGGAAGTCCATCTCAATACTCCTCTGGCAGTATGTTACTTTCTCTTTGTTACTGTGATAAAATACTATGATAAAAGCAACTTTGGGTAGAAAGTGAACCTTTTGGCTGGTGGTTCCAGAAGAGTGTCTTTGGTGGCCGTTCTTGGCTGTCAGCTTGACTTACATCTAAATTAACTAAAAACTCAAATCACCATGCACACCTGTGAACAATGATTTTTAGTAAATTGGATCCTTTGAGGTAGGAAAATCCATCCTAAATCTGGGCCACACCTTCGGGTTGGCAGCCTATATGAAGCCTATATGATGGGTTAGGAAGAAAGAAGCCTGCGCCTTTGGTTGCTTGCCCTCCATCAGTTCACTGGCATCAAAGCCTAATTCTGGAATTTGAGGTACTGAAGACCAGCCAGGACATCCAGCTTCATGTACTGAAAAAAAAAAAACTACTGGACTCTTGGCCTTTCCAATAGGAGACAGCTACTGTTGGGACTGGCTGGGACACAACCTGTAAGGCACTTTAATGAACTGCCTTTTATAAAGCGAGACTCATTCTATTAATTCTGTTTCTTTCTCGAACTCTGACTAACACAGTCTCAAAAAGGTAAGAAATACATAGCAATGGGCCGTCAGGACAGGAAGCTTAACACGGGAAGCTGAGATGGTGAGCAGGAAGTAGGGTGAGGCTATAAACTCTTGAAGCCCATCCCCAGTAGCACACTTCCTCCATCAAGTTAACCCTAATTTAACCCAGTCAGCCCAAGGTATTCCCCTGGGAAATGCAGTAATGGGGCCAAGTCACACCAACAAGAATAAAATATATGACAAGGGTCAACTTCATAGGTTGCTACTATTGTAATCACACATAACCCCAAAAGTTACTAGGGCCATATAATTTAGTATTGGAATTTTAACTTCTTGAACCTCTTCATATTTTTTAAATAAGGGACCCCCCTCAAGTTAAATAGATAGTGGTTTGTCTTGAGGATGGACAAGAACAAAGATGGATGTAACCATGGCTGTTTATATTAAACCATCTCGGATCCATAAGAAAAAGCCAAGCTGTGTGCCAAACCCAATGCACAGAGGAAAGTAGAGCTAGAGAACCAGTGTACTGGAGTCCATGTGAACACTTGTCCTAAAGTCAGTCATGCAGTTGGATTTCTGTGGGGTTTTGTTGTTTGGTTGTTTGGTTGTTTGATACCCAGGCTCACTCTGTTTTCAGGCTACCCTCAGACTCTTCACAATCCTGTTGCAGCATCCCACATTATAACATTCCAGGGATGAGCCACCGTCCCTGGCTCAGGTGGATATCTTCACTCTACAAACGAGTTTCAGGAAAATGTTTTAAGTTGAATCTGAACACATCCCAAGGGGTTCCATGACACAACGGCTAAGGACAGTCCTCAACCCAACCCGGTGACTTCGAAAGTTGATTCGATAAGGCATGTGTGTGTGTGACCTCGGCACCTTCTCCACACACCCTGTACTCCACCTTCTCTCTGCCAATACCTATAGGCACGCCTTCTCATCCTCCCAAGTAGGAACTCAAACAAATAAGCATCCTAAATGACAGTGTCTCAGCCTGTAGACCAGGCTAGCCTAGCACTCACTATGCAGACCAGGCTGGCCTCAAGTCCTAGTATTACAAGCATGTGATTGCAGTACATCTGGCCTCAACATCTTTCTTCAAATAAATAAATGAATGAATGAATGAATGAATGAATAAATAAATAAAAAATAAATAAATAAATAAATAAATAAATAAAACAAAAACCTTTTTGGTCATGCTCTATTCTGAGCTGAACTGAGTCATTTAGTGCCCAATGGAGTCTTTTTACACGAAAGGAATACAAACTACAGTGTTTGGAGATGAATGGGACCTAAAGATTCAGTCTCATACTCCTTCATTTTCAGATGGAGACAAAGCCTGTTGGGAAGTGACTCATCTAGGTGCCTCTAGCAGTGGGAAGACTGGTCTTCCAGTTTCCAGCTCCCTCTACCACATTCTGACTCAGGAGATTTCCAGACATCTCTAAACATGAACTAAAGGCTTCTCTTTCATCCCTACTTAAGTTGAAGAAGATTCAGTGGCCCTGCTTTACAGTTGCAAAGAGTTTGGTGTGTAAATGATCTTCTACTTTTTTTATACTTCATCAAATATTTTACAAATGTTGGAATCTGCCTCATATAATGATAAAAATTGTGTATACTCCCTTTAAGACTTAAACATAGGTCTAGACAGATGGGTCTGCAGTAAGAGCACTTACTGCTCTTGCAGAAGACCTAAGTTTAGTTCCCAGTACCACATGGTGATCTGTAACTATCTGTAACAGCAGTTCCAGGGGATCCAATACCCTCTTCTGACTTCTTTTTTTTTATTAGATATTTTCTTTATTTACATTTCAAATGTTATCCCCTTTTCTGGTTTCCCCTCCTGCTCCTGGCCCTGGCATTCCGCTACACTGGGCATTGAACCTTCACAGGACCAAGGGCCTCTCCTTCCATTGATGACCGACTAGGTCATCCTCTGATATATATGCAACTGGAGCCATGAGTCCCACCATGTGTACTCTTTGGTTGGTGGTTTAGTCCCTGGGAGCTCTGGGGGTACTGGTTAGTTCATATTGTTGTTCCTCCTATGGGGCTGCAAACTCCTTCAGCTCCTTGGGTCCTTTCTCTAGCTCCTCCACTGGGGACCCTGTGCTCAATCCAATGGTTGGCAGTGAGCATCCACCTCTGTATTTGTCAGGCACTGGCAGAGCCTCTCAGGAGACAGCTATAACAGGCTTCTGTCAGCAAGCACTTGCTGGCATCTACAATAGTGTCTGGGTTTGGAGACTGTATATGGGATGGATCCCCAGGTGGGGCAGTCTCTGTATGGCCTTTCCTTTAGTCTCCGCTCCACACTTTGTCTCTGTAACTCCTTCCATGGGTATTCTGTTCCCCCTTCTAAGAAGGTCCAAAGTTTCCACACTTTGGTCTTCCTTCTTCTTGAGTGTCATGTGGTCTGTGAATTGTATCTTGTGTTATCTGAGCTTCTGGGCTAATGTCCACTGGAGTGTACGCATGTGGTATGCACACATGCATGCAGACAAGGCACTCTTCACACATATTGTTTTAGTCAGGGTTTTTTAGAGTCACAGACTTTATGGTAGTTTTGATGTAGTAAAGGAATTTATTGATGACTTACAGTTTGTAGTCTAATTTTCAACAACCAATTCTTAACAATAGTCGGCAGCAGCTGTGAATGGAAGCCTAAGGATCTAGCAGTTGTTTAGTCTCACAAGGTAAGTAGGCGAAGCAGAGAGAGCCTCTTTTTTTTTTTTTTAATGTCTTTATATAGGTCTCTAGTAAAAAGTGTGGCCTAGGTTAAAGGTGTGTGCCACCACACCTTTAACCCCAGATGACCTTGTTTGAATTTGTAGATTTTTTAGTTTTAATCTTTTAGGATTTATAGCCACTATGTCACCACATCCTTAATCTCAAATGATCTTGAACTCATAGAGTTTTTTATGTTAATTTTATGGGATTTATAGCCACTATTTTTTAAGGTCTCTATGTCAAGATTCAGGTCAGAAACTTGTATCTCTCAGCCTCCAGATTAGGGCCACGGGTGAGCCTTCTAATTCTGGATTGTAGTTCATTTCAGACACAGTCAAGTTATCCACCAGGAATAGCCACTACACATATAAAAAGCAAAATGAATATATTTAAATTTTTAATTAAACTAAATTCTAAAAGTCAGTCATTTATATTCTGATATTAAATTATCTGGGTTTACATCCTAAATTCTTCTGCCTTCTTCCTATGTGGAGTGAGGCAAGTGTTCAATGTCTCTATGACTCATTTCCCTCCCTGGTGGGACAAAATTGTACCTTCTTTGATAAGGAGGAAGGACATTGATAAAAAGCCCGAGAAAAACTCTCTTGCCCATAGCCAATCCTTCACAGAAGTCAGCTACCATTGCTATTAATATCATGATTATATTTATATCACGATTATACTTTCCTAGCAGTACTAGGGATTATCAAGGATTTGCTCATGGTTGTTAAGTAGAAATTTTGCTTTGGGGGCTTATACATTTTGCCATCTTCCAAAAAGTCCCTTTATGACAGGGACCATGCCATAACTGATCTGTGCACTCTGTGTTGCCTAGGCTGGGTCTCCCAGGTGGAGCCCTCCACCAAGAACTGCTGTGTCATTAACTCGCCTGCACCTCTTCTAACAGCTGTTTTGCAGGAATTTGCTTCTCCGTCAGCTTTGAGAAAGCCTACCTTTCTGACTTACAAGCCGAAACAACTAAGTTGGAAAAATTGTCCAAGAGGCAAAAGACCTGGCGTCAGCTCTAAACGGGCTGTGTGTATCAAACCCTTCTCCCTGGGCTTGGGGATCTGCATGGAAGAGAGTGCAGGAAGATTGTAAGAGACAGAGGAAGCAGCATGTACTGGCTAGTTTTGTGTGTCAACTTGACACAGGCTAGAGTTATCAGAGAGAAGTGAGCTTCAGTTGGGGAAATGCCTCCATGAGACCCAGCTGTGGGGCATTTTCTCAATTAGTGATCAAGGGGGTAGGCCCCTTGTGGGTGGTGCCATCTCTGGGCTAAAAGTCTTGAGTTCTATAAGAGAGCAGGCTGAGCAAGCCAGGAGAAAACATCTCTCCATGGCCTCTGAGTCAGCTCCTGCTTCCTGACCTGCTTAAGTTTCAGTCCTGACTTCCTCTGGTAATCAACAGCCATGTGGAAGTAAGCTGAATAAACCCTTTCCTCCCTAACTTGCTTCTTGGTCATGATGGTTGTGCAGAAATAGAAACCCTGACTAAAACAAATTGGTACCAGAAGTGGGGTATTCCTGTGACAACCTGACCATGTTTTGGAGAAGACTGTAGAAGGACTTTGGAACTTTGAGCTAGAAGAGGCACTATTTGTTAAAAATTCTGTGGAATGTCTGTGGGAACTTAGAAGATCATGTTGAGAACAGTGCAGAAGATGGAGGCCTGGCTTGTAAAATTTCAGAGGGAAGATTAAAGACTCTTATCAGGGCCATGTTGTTTTGACTGTAAAGATTCTGTGGTTCTGGTTAGCTGGGGCTGAAGTATCAGCTGTGATTAACAAGATACCAGAACTACTAAAGAGAAAACTTTACATTACTGGGACTATTGATGCTGGTTAGCTAAAGCTAAGAAATTAGCGGTGATTAAGAAAAGACCAGCATCATTGAGGTGACATCTTCTGAGAAGTGTTTGCTAAAAACACAAAGAGGTTGTGTTCCAGAGATAGCCAAGGTTGTACCTTGTGCTGCAGCAAGACTTGGTAATGTGTTAGAGTCACCCAGGTGGTACTGGTTTTGACAGCATGAAGGGGTCATAAAGAGCAACTGAGGCTCGACACAGTGAGAGGCCATGGAAGGCCATTGGTAAAGGTGCAGCCTCAGTTTGTAATTAATGGCCCAGGACTGAAGGTGTCATACAAAAGAGTTGAGGCTTGGCACCATAAAGATAGTCTATGAGAGGCTATTGGTAAAGCCTAATTACAGCAGTGTTTTGGGAATGCCAATACCATACAATGACCACCAAAAATAACAGCAGCAATAGAGTACAGGCATCTGGAGCCCAAAAAATAAAGATGTGTGCTACAAAGGGCAGAGCTGGAAAAGTAACCAACCTTAAAAGAGCCCAAAAGATCGTGAGTTAGATCCCAGACATTGATTTTGCTTTTGATTGTGACTGTGCCCTGACATTTTTCCCCTCTTAAAAAAAAAAATATATTTTAGTGGAGCCCACAGTTAAGAGACTTTAAATTAAAAGATAATGGACATTTTAAATTGATTAAACTTTTAATATGTAAAGACTGTGAGACTTTAAATCTTGAAAATAAATAAAAACATAAAGATTAAGACTTAATAATAATGTGTTTGTGTGTCAAGTTGACAAGGGGTCAATTGTACTGGCTAGTTTTGTGTGTCAACTTGACACAGGCTAGAGTTATCACAGAGAAGTGAGCTTCAGTTGGGGAAATGCCTCCATGAGACCCAGCTATGGGGCATTTTCTCAATTAGTGATCAAGGGGGGTAGGCCCCTTGTGGGTGGTGCCATCTCTGGGCTAAAAGTCTTGAGTTCTATAAGAGAGCAGGCTGAGCAAGCCAGGAGAAAACAAGCCAGCAAAGAACATCTCTCCATGGCCTCTGAGTCAGCTCCTGCTTCCTGACCTGCTTGAGTTTCAGTCCTGACTTCCTCTGGTAATCAACAGCCATGTGGAAGTGTAAGCTGAATAAACCCTTTCCTCCCCAACTTGCTTCTTGGTCATAATGTTTGTGCAGAAATAGAAACCCTGACTAAAACACAGCACCTTTCAGACATGCCAGGCCTGATACATATAAGAGCTGGGAGAGACTGATAGCATGCAAAGGATCTACATGACACAGACCTACAAGCCAGACGAAATCCCAGCCTGGAGAAGGTAACTCGAGAACCAAGCCCCACCCCTAACCAGGAAGCACTCTGTTACTGATAGCTGCTGGGAAAGGGGAAAACCAGTTCTTTCCATGGAGTGACACTGGGTAAATCAACCATATTCAAGGGCAGGCCTCACGTTCAGGAGTAATGCAAAACTGACTCCATGTTTTGTTTGGTTTTAATGTGTGTGTACTTTCTTTTGTTATGGTTTGGTATCTTTTGTCTTTTTTGTTTTGTTTTTCATCTGAGGGAGAGTAATTTGGAAGGGGAAGAAAGAGCATGAAGTTGGGTAGGCAGGAAGACGGGGACTATTCGAGAGGACTTGGGGAAGGGGAAAGAATATGACTTTTAAAAAATACTATATAAGGTACTCAAAGGGTATGGGTCAGTGGCATAGCATTGTTTACCATGAACAAGGCTCTAAGTTAAATCCCTAGAAACATACATTATATACAAATAGAGGTGTATGCACCCACACAAAATCTGACCAGTTAAGAGGAAAGTCTAGACACTCCTTGAACTAGGAGGCCTGAGGGCAAGTTACCTGTTCTTCATGCCAACTAAAAACAGATCCAAAAAGAATCAGGCTCAAGTACAGCTGAAGGGAATTATGTTAGATAGCAAGAACTCCCTATGTGTTTAGATTGGAACTTTGGTAAAGTTTCAAAAGGAATTAAGTGTTTTCTTTGCTGGAAATTTCTGGGAACCATAGAGCCTGCTCAAGTCCTAACATGGATGACATCAAGAGAGCAAACAGCCATCCTTCCAGTGCAGGCTCGACACTGGAAACTGGGGCCAGAGACTTGAGTGTGAGCTCCTACCAGCCCAGTTCCTATACCTGGAGCACCATCCACATCACAGGAGCTGTGACCAGGGCTGCCTCTTCCTCCTTTGGCAGAAGAGATGGTCTGGGAAGAAGGCAGGGGCGACACTGTAAGAACCTGATGTTGTCCTTTCCCGGTTGCAACCTAACCCTTGGGGGAAAAGGTTGATGTAAATAAAAGCTTTGTCGGAGTGGGTTCAGACTCTCCTTTAAATTGCTTTCTTGGCCTCAAGGCTCTGAACACAGCCATTTCTAGGAAAAGAGAACCAGAAGCCTCTTCGAGAGGTGGGCAGCTTGGGGTTGTATCTGAGTAGAGTACATTCAGGGTCTGTCCAGCAAGCCTCCCAGACTTGCTGCCCTCCACAGGATCAACTGTCTCCAAGTATCCAGACACCATTCTGTCTAAACAGGAAATTCCCTAACTCTGACCCTAACATTTCCCTCCTTTTCCTGTCTGACTTACCCTTTGACCAGAATGTTAACATAAATATTTAACCTCATTTATTACCTGAAAATTATCTGTTCTTACTCAATTTAGTAGCAATTAGTATTTCAAAAAAAAAATGCAAGTCCAAACCAATGTGCCTGATTTTTTTTCCACTTGAAGTGATCTAGCCTGGCATTTAACTCACATGACCTCTAGCATCCCCCAGATTCCCCCATCCCTCTTGTTTTTGGTCCTTCTTCCTGCTCATCTCTCTCCTGTTCAACTTTCAAAGCCTATTTCTTCTCTAATTCCCATCATACTTCTCTGTCTCTCTCTGTCTCTATCTCTGTCTTTGTGTGTCTCTGTGTGTCTCTGTGTGTCTCTGTCTCTCTCTCTGTCTCTGTCTCTGTCTCTGTCTCTCTCTCTCTCTCTCTCTCTCTCTCTCTCTCTCTCTCTCTCTTGGTTTTTTTCAGACAGGATTTCTGTGTGTAGCCATGGCTGTCCTGGGTCTCGCTCTGTAGTTGTGATCTCACAGAGTTCTGCCTGCCTCTGCCTCCTGAGCACTGGGATTAAAGGCGTGCACCACCACTCCCTGTCGACCCTTCACCTCTTTTCAGCTTGCACAGCCACCACCTCCTCTGTGTTGTGAGAGGACTATGGGGAATTTGTCTTCGTTGCAGCAGGAAATTCTCTGGAACCTTCAGGGGCCAGCAGTGGAGGTGTCCAAGCAGGTCTCTGAAATCCCTCAAACCAGCGGTTGTCTAGTTTGACTCACTCTGATTCTAAATGAAAAGTTGTGCTGAGAAACCAGGTCACGATGACCATGAGTTAAAGGTGACTGGCCATGGCCTTTGTTCACAGAAGACGGGACTCAAATCTAGCTTAAGTGGGGTTAGAAGGTAAAAAGTGCCCTTGACAACACAGGGCAGTGGAGTCTGGGATGCCAGTGACTTCAAGACAGGAAAGCATTAGGACCCAGCAGGGAGGGGAAAATCCTGTGGGGAGGTGGGTTATCCATTGGTATAAGACCATCCCTCATTCCGCACTTGCAGTTTACATGCCTTCTAGCGTTTTGGTGCTAGGCTAAGGACAAGTACTTGGATAGAATGACTTAGAAGGCTTCAGACAAACCTAAAGAACATCATCATGTATCACTTGCCTGCAAAGAGCCTCTTTGCAGAATAGGCTTGTCATTGGATATAATGCTGAACATCGGGGTTCACACAAAGAGTTCAAACTGAGAAGAACCAAAGACGAGTCACACAAGTGTCACCGTGCTTTGTGCTCTGTTTCAGTGACCTGGGTAATAGTTATGCCCTGAGCACTGAATCACGAGAAGCTATCCCGGTCCTCTATGTCCCATCGTATCGATCAGTCTGCCCTAAGAATAAATACTCCCTTTGTCGAAAGCAAGTATGGGACATGCTTGGAGATCACCCATCATAGCCAGCAATCAGTAGGCCCTTTCCCCCATCAGTCCTCTTCCCGTATCTGACCTTGTTACACATTTTCAAGGTCTTTTTTCCTCAGTACTGGAGATTGAATATGGAGCCTTAGATGTTCTGTTTTGGTTCTTTTGAAAGTTTAGGAAAGTAAGAAGGATTTATGAAGAGACAAGGGAAGGGAAACCATGATCATAATATGTTGCATAAAAATAACTTTGTTGGGGCTGGAGAGATGGCTTAGTGGTTAAGAGCACTGACTGTTCTCCCAGAGGTCATGGGTTCAAATTCCAGCAACTACATGGTGGCTCACAACCATCTGTAATGAGATATGGTGCCCTTTTCTGGTGTGTGTCTGAAAACAGCTACAGTGTACTTAGATATAATAATAAAATAAATCTTTAAAAAAATCACTTTGTTTTTTGTAATAAGGACACATGCTCTACCATGCAGCCTTACTTATAATAACCAGAAACTGGAAACAACCCAGATGTCCCTCAACAGAAGAATGGATACAGAAATTGTGGTACATCTGCACAATGGAGTACTACTCAGCTATTAAAAACAATGAATTTATGAAATTCTTAGGGAAATGGATGGATCTGGAGAATATCATCCTGAGTGAGGTAGCCTAATCACAAAAGAACACACAAGGTATGCACTCTCTGATAAGTGGTTATTAGCCCAGAAGTTCGGAATACATGAAGAACAACCCACAAAACCACAAGAAACTCAAGAAGAAGGAAGACCAAAATGTGAACATTTCATTCCTTCTTAAAAGGGGGAACAAAATAGCCATGGAAGGAGTTGCAGAGACTAACTATGGAGCAGAGACTGAAGGAAGGACAAGTCAGCCTGATATAGCTATCTCCTGAGAGGCTCTGACAGTACCTGACTAACACAGAGGTAGAGGCTCACAGCCATCCATTGAACTGAGTACATGATCCCTAATGAAGGAGTTAGAGAAAGGACCAAAGGAGCTGAAGGGTTTGCAGCCCCTTAAGATGAACAATAATATGAACTAACTAGTACCCTCGGAGCTCCCAGGGACTCAACCCCCAACCAAGGACTATACATGGTGGGACTGATTGTTCTGGCAGCATGTGTATAGTAGAAGATTGCAAAGTCGATCATCAATGGGAGGAGAGGCCCTTGGCCCTGTGAAGGTTCTGTGCCCCAGTGTAGGGGAATGCCAGGGCCAATAAGTGGTAGAGGGTGGGGTGGTGAGCAGGGGGAGGGTTCTTGTTCTTGTTGTTTTTTGTTTTTTGTTTTTTCTTTTGGAGGGGAAACTGGAAAAGGAGAAATCATATGACATGTAAATAAAGAAAATATCTAATAAAAAAGAAATACAATAATAATAAGAGTTAAAGGTACAAAAAAATAACTTTGTTTTTAATATAAAAAAGATCTCGTTTAATCATCAGGGATAGTTTCCTGTATAACTGAGCCCCCTTTTGTACCCTTCATGAATGAACTTATTTAAAAGCTGGGCTGATCAGGTGGCTCAGTGATAGACCTCTTCTTTATCATGCCCAAGACCTTGAGTTTCATGCCCAGTACTACCAATAAATAAATCCTCATTCTGCACATCGTGCTTGGTAGCCATTTCCCAAAAATGTATACTTGCTTTAGGGAGATGTCTAAAAAAAAAGAAAAAAGAAAAAAGAAAAAAAAAAGGTAAGGAAAAATGGTGGGTCAAGAAACAAATGAAGGCTTGGAATCCCAACTCTTACCATTGACACCTGTGAAAATCCTCTTTCTCATCTCAGGTTTCCCATCTTAAAATGGAACAACCGATTCATGTTCCCTCTGTCTCATTGAGTTGTTGTGAGGCTCAGTAAAAGTTATAAATGAGCAGGAGCATTCTGAACTGTAAAATTCCATAGAAATATGAGTCAGATGCAATATGGTGTGGTGGAAAAACACTGAACTCAAAGTCACAGATTGAGAGGGGGCCCAAGGGCAGAGTCTACCACTTGCTCCCCCTTGCCCTTTGAACAAGTCAAGTAATCTTAATTTCCCCTATCTATTAAAAGAAAAAAGGTCTGCTGTGAGAACCAAGGAACCACACATAAAAGTGTCAGTCATTGGCTCCTGGTACCAAGCAGAGCCTCACACTGCATCAGTTCACTAATTTGCCTAAAATGAGAGGAGAACAAGGAAGACCATGAACCAAAAGGAGTCACTTGGTCTGAGCAGGCTTGAAGGCTCTGCCAGATATCACAAGAAATTAAAGGGGGGCAGAGTGGGAAAGGTCACTGGGAGTGGGACAAGAAGAGGGGGAAAACAGAATGAGGAGTTTGGGCTCCAGAGTCATTTATGACCACTAGTGATTTCAGAGAAAGAGAGACAGAGAAAGACAGAGAGAGAGAGACAGAGAAGAAAGGTCCCATGTGGGAAGTAGCTCAGGAGTGGGAAAACCTACAGAATAGTTAGGTTTTTATACCCCAGGGCGAGAGGCTAACTAGATGGAATGGAATATGTGTCCAAGAGGGTCAAAGTTTGATTATCATCCTCTTAGGCAAAGCCAGAGCCCATAACAAGCTCTGTTTAGATTTGTTTTGCCTTCATATCGGTCAACTATAAGTATAAAGCAAATCACTTCAATACTTGACAACTAAAAACAAAATTAAACACTTATTATCTCAAGAATAGAAATTGGGAGGTAGCTAGTTTGGAGTCTGGGTATCAACCAAACTACAAAGTTGGAATAAAGGTGCTGAGTGGTGCTCTGACACCTGAGGGTCTGACTTGGCCTGATGGGTGTGCACAATGGATACACAAAGCTCTTGGGGAAAGATGATGCGGATCAAGAGTGGGGGACCTCGGCTCCTCATGTGAACCTCATCATGGCTACTTGAGAGAACTTGTGACATGACACTTTGTCCTCAGAGTATTCAACAGATAACAAGAGAAAAGCTGCAATGTCCCAGTCTCAGAAGACACTCCTGCCACTTCCACGTGCTTTCTCACTCATACTAACTACAGCTATTGCCTCCAAATCCAAACAGTCTTTCCTGTAGGGAGAATGGAGACACACAAGATTCATGTAGCCTACAGGACTCACAAGCTTATACCCACCCCTGCCAGATTAAAAAAATAAATGTTAAGTACTTGCTAGAGGAAAAGAAACTGCTGTAGGATTCCGTGAAAGTTTCACTAGAGCCCTCCTGGAGTCTGGATTCCTATGACAGAGAGAATGTGATGTTGAAGCTGCTACTGGTTAAAAGCCAGCCTGGGCTACAGTGTAAGAACTAATGCTCCTCCCTGAACCTCCAGAATAAACAATCCCTGTTGAAATCTTAATTTTAGACTCCTTTCACGTCTGACTTCTAGAACAATAGGGAGGTAAGTTTGTAGATATTTATTACAGCTGCAGAAGGAAACAAATATACACGCTCTCAAGAGTTCCTAAGGGACACCTGGAGCTTAGAAGAAGATGGAGATGGTGATGGAGAAATAAAGGTGACAGAGCAAGTGAAGGAGGCAGAGCACCTTAGCGAACTGCCTCAGAGGCAACGCACCTTCTGGCAAAACAGAGTGAGAGCCCCAATTCTCTGGGCTCTGGAGCTGTCTGGGCGAAAGGAACGAGTTCCCAACCCAAGCGCAGATGATGAGAGGAGTCAAAGGGGACCAGAGTAGTTTGGCCATTGGTGGCAGGCCTGCAGACTCCACAAAAAGTAAAACCATGTAACTAGTTCCCTGGGACCTCCAAGGGCTTGCTCCAAGATGACCCTTCTGAAAATTCTACTACCCTTAAGGAGAAAGAGAGACAGAGACAGAAACAAAAACCAGTAAAAAGAAACCTCTGGAAATCTGGAGAAGCTAAGAAGAGAGGGTGGGGAAATGGTTTTGTTACAAAGAGCTAATGAAGAAGCTGCTTGGAGTCTACAGGCAGAAAATGTTCCTGTACTCTGTCACTGGCTGACCATGCCTGAGTTGCTATTGCTTCTGCCCTCCCAATCTTCCTTCCACTTCTCCAGCAAGGGGAGAGAGTGTAATGAGAGTGATCTTGAAGCATAAGAATAAGGGGTGGGAGCTGCAGAGATGGCTCAGTGGTTAAGAGCACCGACTGCTCTTCCAGAAGTCCTGACTGAGTTCAATTCCCAGCAACCACATGGTGGCTCACAACCATCTGTAATGGGATCTGACGCCCTCTTCTGGTGTGCCTGAAGACAGAGACAGTATACTCACATATATAAAATAAATAAATCAATCAAAGGAGGAGGAGTAGAAAGGAAGTCTGTGGAGGGGGAGTCATATACTTCTCTAAGAATCTCAGCTTGCTCATTCTTTCAAATGACTCAGGGTCAGCTCTCCTGGCCTTAGTTTCTCCGTCAAGCAAGATTGTTATAAGGATCCTATAGGTGAATACATACAGTATATTCTATACCACAGGCATACAATAAGCAAATGATAAATGTGATGTTTTTGCTTCATTCAGAAGGCATTTACTGAGTGATTACTTTATATAATGTAATGTAGATGTTAGATAAATAGGACAGTCTCAGATTTTAATGAGTTTATGGGCCAATGGAAGACACAGAATCTACGTCAGGCAGGAGACCCCTAAGATTATAGGGCTTTCTGATAGAAAACTAAAGGTTGCTACTGAAGAAAGATGAACTTCGCCCATGTGGCCACTTTGTGAGTTCTAAATAATCTAAGGAAGATAATCAGGGGGAGTCTTGTCTTTCCTTTTCTACACCATGATGCCTCCAGCCATGAGAGAACACTTTTTTTTTTTCTTGGCTGATATTAAGATTTCTGCAAAATAAGACCAAAGACACAGCTCAGCAGAAGAAGGCACTTACCACAGACCTGCTAGCTTGGGTTTCTCCCCGGAATGCTAACCAACTCGAGAGCTAACCTCTCACTTCAACATGTACCACAGTACATGCACACCTATGCATATTTACAAATAAACAAATGTAGTTAAATTGTTAAGATTGCTGCAAAACAATCCCCATAGGAATGGCTCTATGGATGCCCCTTTGTCCTTATTATGAAGAACCCCAACCTGTGGAATTCTGAAGCTCTTCATTCCAGCCCTCTTCCACACACTTACAAGCTGTCTCCTCTTAGCTCTGATGCACTATCACCAAAAGCGACATGATATTTCTCACCCGCAGGGTTGCTGGGACATCTACAACATTACAGAGTACGCAGGGGCCTGGGAAACACTCGGGAAAAGAGCTATGGGGTGTGTTCTCCTTCAGAGAGAAGCCCTCACACCAGACGGAAGCTAAGTAACCTTAAAGATCCTGTCTGTTCCTCCGAAACTTCTACAGATCACCTCGCTGCCACTACTCTGGAGTGATGATACCAGCAGGTGTGGCTGACTGAATAAGTAAAAGAGGGGTTCCTGGTCCAGGAGAAGTGTCATCCAGACCACCAATGGCATCATCTACTCTGGATATGGCCACCTTCAGGCAGTTTTTCAGGGACCCCACTCTTTCACCACAAAGGCAGTGCGCCTGTTTCTAAATACTCACTGATCTGGAATCAAAGTCTGTCTACAGCTAAGCTTTGAGCAGGTCAAGAAAGCACATAGGCCCTGTCCATCAATACAGTCACATGGTTTCCCAGAAAAACAAGAATAACACAAGTATCTGTGTATGCTCAGCCTATACTGGAGTTGTGATTTGAGAGGCTTTCTTAAGGACTTCGTATCGCTATTCTGCCTACTTGCTGGATTCGTAAGCAGAGCTAGAGCAATGACATAGCTATAGAGTTTAGGAGAATCAGAATCTGAATACAATCACTTCACTGGATGTCTGACTCCCCTCGAGGTCATGTAGGCACACGGCCTTGGAAACTAAGAGACTCCATGTCTTGGCACATCCATCCAGATTGCAACTGGCCCTGCAGGACCCTGGTCCCTTCTTCATTTTTCAGTCCCTTCTCCACTGTTCCCTCAAGGCCTCTGAGGAGCTGGCCCTAAGCCAGTGCTGTGGAGAAGCATGCTTCAAGCAAGTCCTTCCCAGAATCCCTGGAGAAGGGCTTCCAAAAGAACAATAAAGCCTTTAAACCTCTCACAACCCTCCCTCCTAGGTAAGGAATCCAAACAACACAAGAGGAAAAGGGACCACAGAGAGCCATGCTTTGCTCCTATGCCATGCCAGTTTAGAGCCCAGAGGACTGGAACCCAACAAGTTCCAACTTACCAGAAGCCCTCCCTCCAGCTACACCAACCAGTTAATTATGAGGGCAAAGCAGGGAAGAGCTCAAATTTTTTTGTGATAGTGCAATTTTCTTCTGCTCCATCCCTCCCATTCCCTCGAATCCCATCTCTTCTTCTTTTCTTCCTCCTCTAATTTTGGGCAACATATCCCCACAAGAAGGGATGGACTAGCAGAGTGTTCTGCATGTACAATCTATAGGCTGTCTAGACCTTCCCAAAGCAAAAGAGTGAAACTTGCCTCTTCACACACAATTATTGCTCATATATCAGTACTCTCAGAAAATGAGAACAAATGACTTGGACCTTTCTGTCTTGAATGACAATCTTTAAAAGTCCCCCTTTCTCTCTTCCAACATAGAATGTATATTAATGTACACAGGAATATAGAATATCAATTGTCAGGGCTGGAGAGTGGAGTTCAGTGGCTAGGACAATTTCCTACTCTTACAGATGACCAGAAATGAGTCTCCATCACCTGTATTGGGTAGCTTCCATTTATGACTCCAAGTACAGAAGAACTGACACCCTCTTCTGGACTCTATGGGAAAGCATACAGATATTACACACACACACACACACACACACACACACATAAATCCTATAAATAGAAGGTTATCCATTATCTGAACAACGTAGATCACACACTACGAGTAAATGAGTGAGCATTAAACTCCTGTTGTTTCCAATGGCTATATATACCTCAAGGTCTTTATGAATACCCAAATTTAAGGAAACAGAAAAGTCAGAGACAATCCCAAGAATATTGGCAATGAGCCTTTGTTGTTTTTGTTTGTTTGTTTGTTTGTTTGTTTGTTTTGTTGGTACAGATTTTCTACTGTAGCTCAAGATGGTCAGAAACTCACTATGTAGCCCCCAACAGGCCTCAAACTCACAGTACACCTTAGCCTCCCTCCCAAGCACTAGAGCTACAGGTGTGAGCAATGCCCAGGCTTATAAAGAGATTCTTAACTCTATGTCCAATCTCCATCAGGATAGGCTTCAGAGAGGGATATCAAGTGAGACTAAGGGATGGGTGAGGTGTGATCCACTTTAGAGAAGACACTGAGACATAAGGACTCTCTGGCTTTGTCAACGTCCTTATCTACAGAGGAGTTAGAGATGTGACAAGAAAGAGAATGCTTTGAGGACCAGTTGATGCTCAGGTTAGCCAGAAGATGGAGGCAGAGAGAAAGCAAAAGAAAGCCCACCTTTCTAGGTGAGGCCTCCAGCTTGACCACACCCATGGCCTGGGACAGCTTCTCTTTGGTCCACATGGCCTCTTCCTGGAATATTATGCTATTGGAATTAGAGCTGGGGCCTACAAATCCCCAGACGAGTTAGTGAAGAAAGGGAGGGGGGGTCACTTGCCTGGGCAATGCAGGAACATTTGGTCCAAAAGTAGGAGTCCTACTTTACAAACAGGAAGAGCTCACTATAATTGGAAAACTGTAGCCAGCCTGTCCCTTGCTTGACACTACTTAACTCTGGTCAAGTTCTCTGACCACTAGTATCAAAAATACCAGGGGATGTGTCTTAAACAGAAAGATCCAGGTGCCACCATGCCAAGCCAATCAAAGAGCTCTGGCCAGCTGCTCAGACTTCATTGCAACTTGTAATGCTGACCCCTTTCCTCTGTCCTCCAGGACTCAGCTAGCAGCTAAAAGGCATTCTTCTCATGCCCCTTTCCAAAACCCAGAGCCAGCTATGCTCCATTCTGTTAAGTCGACCATCCCTCCTCCTACCAAGAACTGACCCTGCCAGACTTCAATAAGTCCCAGCCCACAACTTTTGCTTGCCATATTCATGAAGCTGTTGCTGGATTGCCCTCTTGCACTGGAGTTAGAGACTCTGACATGTGATTTGCTTTCCCCCAATTATGCCTAAGTTCTTACAGTTCTTTCCTCATATTTTCTCTCCAAAGAAGAGAAAGGGTGTGATGAGAGCAGTATGGAATCAAAAGAAGAAGTGGGGGTGGGGTGAACACTTCTCTAAGACTCTCGCCTTGTACATTTTTCCAAATGACCTAGTGGGGAATTTAATTAAGAGCAATCAGTCAAATTTTGGATGAATGTTGGAATTCTCCAACAATCCTCTGGGACTTGAGGAAGGTTTGGAAATACAAAGTTGGTAATTGTACAATCATTCAAAACAGAAAAACTAGAAACACCAAAATGACCTCTAACCCAGTCTTGGCTTCCCTTCATGACACAGATGAGCAACTGACACACCCTGCCCATCTGCTTCAGTATCTTTCTTCCTATGTGCAAGTATATGGACATCTCATCTCCATGGAAACCAGAAAACTCCAAGACTTCAGGAAGGGGTACCAGAGTCAACAAACAAAATACAGAATACCCAGTTTGATTTGAAGTTGATATAAACAACAAATAATTTTTATTTAAGTATTTCACAAACATTGAATGAGACAGGTGCATACTAAAATCTGTTTTTTGTCTAATTCTCAAATTTAACTAAGCATTCTACATTTTATCTGGCTTTCCTATCCTTCAGGCATCTATCTCTAGGCACTTCATAGAGGAATTCTCATCTAGACCCACAGAGATGGACACTTTCCTCAAAACATAACCTTGAGCTGTTGACTTTTCCGTTTTCATAGTCCTCTGAAATTTATCCCAGCTATCTAAGGAACAAAAGACTCTTCTCAGATCTCCAACCATCTGCCTGGCAAATCTCACTCAGGAATGTGGTCCATGACTCAAAGGATAGGAAAGATAGGATGCTCAAACCCACAAAATGTCAATGGCCTTTAATCCCAAAATGGTTATTATTATCTTAACCATTCTAAAGTCTTCCTTTGCTTCAGTCCTGGGAGAGGAAGTTTGGGTTAGGAAGAGCTGACACCAGTGGCTCATCTAAGACATTTAATTCCAAGGTGCTAGAAAAAAAAATCAAAGAAATAGTTCCAATCTTTTTTCTAGTTTCTAGGATAACATCACAGAGATTTTCTGTACAGTGCTGTTCAGTTCATTCTCAGAGGAGTGTTTTGTGCCTATCACAAATGCCCCCCAACTAATGTTTTGGGCCTTTATCCTATCCTCTTGAGAAGTCATGAGACACTGTATGCCCAACAATACACCATCCAAGTATTGTTGGGCATACAGTGTCTCATGACTTCTCAAGAGGATAGGATAAAGACCCCAAACATCAGTGTCTTACATGAGCAAGATATGACTTAAAACTCTCAAGTCAGGTTATGAACACAGGGAGCATAGTTCATTGGTAGAGCACTTTTCTCGCATGGCCAAGGCTGTGAGTTCCATCCCAAGCACCACAGGAATACAAATAAGAAGCCAGGTATATGGCTCAGTGCTAAAGTGCTTGTTGGCTTAGAGGTAGGGCTCTTGCCTGGTATGTATGAGGCCCTTGATTCAATACCCAGTATTGAAGGAGGAAAAATGAAATGAAATCAAGTTGGAAGGTCCCCAGGTCTCTCCACTGAAAAGTTCAGAATCTTTAGAGTCAAGGGGAAAACTGATCTCGGCATTCCTAGAACCCAAGTGATTTAAAGAAAATAGACAGAGCCACGGGCTCTCTGGAGAAAAAAAAAAAGAAAAATAGAAAGAAAGTCCAATATGAGATATGAGTAACAGTGTTTGACACCCTGGGAGATTCCTATAAGTGATATATGTCTAACATGGAAACTAACAGGAAAACAAATGCTTAGTGTGTGGCCATAAGAATGGCCACTGAGTGAAGACAAAAATTCCAACACCCACCAATGAGGGAAAGAAAACTTTGTGGTATCCAGACACCACTCCACCTCAGGAAATCTAGGAAGATGTTTGAATAACGTCTCTTTGGATGATAAAGAACAGAAACACAGCTAGTTTAGAGAATACACTGAGAGGAAAAGCAGGGTTGCCACCCATGAAGAACTAGAACTTTCAGTCAGAACGCCCTATCCACTTACTGTGCTGTATGCTAAGAATCTGACATGCACTGTCCTGCTTTGTAAGCCCTCCAAGTCTGCACTATAAGCTAAATTATTCCTGTTTTACAGGTTAAGACAAAAAAAAAAAAAAAGCCTGAAGTCCCAAATACCATGAAGGTCACTCAATTTATAGAGGTACTCTGGCCCAGCTCCGGCCTCAGCTATCTGCTGCCCAGTATCGAAGTCAGCTGTTGAACAAGGCTTTTCCTCTGCAAACAGAGTCCAATGGAATGTGGCCTTAAAGGGCAGTCTACTCTGTAAACCACTCTAATGAAGGAGGGATAGGAAGGGAAAGGAATGTCAGAAAACAGAAAAGTGCAAGAGTGGAGGGAGGGAGGGAGGGAGGGAGGGAGGGAGGGAAGAAGGGAGGGAGGGAGGGAGGGAGGGAGGGAGGGAGGGAAGAAGGGAGGGAGGGAGGAAGGAAGGAAGGAAGGAAGGAAGGAAGGAAGGAAGGAAGGAACTCTGTAGTTTTTCCAGCAATATGAGAACAAGAACCCTTATTAGTTCGGAGACTTTCCAGAGCCAGGTGAAGAGAGTCTCCTATTCTCTCATCGCCCCACCATTTCTATTTCCAAAGAAGAGGGGTCAAAAGCTGACCTAGACACTTTACACAGAACACAAGGAAACCCAAGTTCCACTTGAACTTTAGGTAAGTTAAAAACAAGAGTGACGAAGCTGGCGGCAGGGCCACTGTGGGCTGAGGACGGTCATTCTCAAAGACAGAAAGACAGCAAGAGATCAAACTCAGGCCTGGAAGGGGACTCACGAAGAAGAGAGGAAAAAAACGGAATACACACACACACACACAAACACACACACACACAATCTCTCTCTCTCTCTCTCTCTCTCTCTCTCTCTCTCTCTCTCTCTCTCTCTCTCTCTCTCTCTCTCACAGAGGCCAAGATACACCACGCAGGGCGAAAAAGAGAACAGAGAAAGAACA
>JADRCD010215560.1:26745-40458 GCA_019843815.1 Montemys delectorum
GTTTCATGCAGTATGCACTGGTGTGTGTGTGTGTGTGTGTGTGTGTGTGTGCGCGCGTGCGTGTGTTTGTGTGCACGCGCATCATAATGCACAAAAGTCTCAGATCTGAGGGAATGTGTTTCGTGCAGTATGCACTGGTGTGTGTGTGTGTGTGTGTGTGTGTGTGTGTGCGTGTGTTTGTGTGCACAATATGGTATGTTCAGTGTAAAGTTTGCATGCTGTGTGTTCAGAAGAGCTGTGGTAAAATCCCATGATGCAATGCGTGGTGAGTACCACCAGATGCACGTTGCATTCATTACACATTTGATTCTGAGTTAATTTTTAATCATTGCACTTTTGGAGATCTTTTATCATCACCACATTTTCCACAGGCTCTACATTCAGTCCAGGACACTATGTGTGTGGGGACATGACTCACGTTGAAGAAACGGAATCCATGGGTGCAGTCTCTGGAAGTTGCATAAGGATGTGCATTTCTGTTTCATTTTGTTAGTGATCTTGAAGTCTTGATGCTCCTTAGATCACCTTGGATGATCACCTTCTAATCTCGCTGTAGCAGAACATTTTCCTCTAATAACATATTGAAGCCAAGTCTCACTCCCCACTCACATTGTCAGTATCCTGAGATAGCAGGAAAGGGCCCACCTGAACATGGTGTGACAGAGTCAGGTTGTAAGAATGCTGGTTCTGTTTCTCTCATGACCTAAGGAACTTCCTGGTAGGAATTCTAACTATATCCAAATTTCACATTGCAAACTGGCTTTAAAACTAATCACTGTGGAACAAGGTAGTGGGAGTGCACACTTTTGATCGCAGTACTCGGGAGCCAGAGGCAGGCGGATCTCTGAATTCAAGGGCAGCCTGGTCTACAGAGAGAGTTTCAGGACAGTCAGGGCTACACAGAGAAACCCTGTCTGGAAAAAACAAAACAACAACAAAACTAACCACTGTGTAAGACAGGACTCCAGTGTTGGTTAAGGAGTAATAGATTAAATTATCAATCAGGACATCAACCATTGTGTACTCATAAATTTTATACTGTAACAGTTAAATTGCAATCACAAATATCGATACATATTTTCCAGCAAGACCTCAGCCTAATACCAACCAACATATTAATTAGTATTGTCACTTGTTTTGTGGGGCTGGGAGCTTTGGTTGATTTCATTTGCATTTTTGATGGATTCAACAGTGCTTTGAATTTAAGACTATAGTGCATTGCGAGTTAAGGACACTGACTGTACTATTCACACACAGTCTTCTTACAGAAGCAAAACGATTTCATTATGAAAAAAATCAAAACAATATTTTCCTATCATTTTTTCCTCAGCATCAAATGAGGCTAGAATGTTTGATTTGTTTTTTTTAATGGATCAATTGTTGACTTGAGTTTTCTTTAAAAGTTGCTAAGTGGATTTTGACTGGGGACTAAGATTTCAGCGTATTTTCGAAAATTTAAAGTGTATACGATTTTAAGGCTAACAATAAGAGTCAGAATTGATTTTATTTTATTTTCATTACATATAACTGACTTATTTTTATTTTCATTACAATAGCTAGGGGGTGCGTATGTTTGTGATGTCTGAAGAGGCCAGAGGAGGGCGCTGGATCCCCTGGAACTGGAGTCATGAGATATGAGAACTAGGAATCTAGCTTAGACCCCTGTAAGAACAGCTCAGGCTAGTAACTGATGAGACATCTCCCTAGTCCCCAGAATTTATGTTTAAGACTCCAAAATCCGTTATCTTGTAACCATTTTCTAATAACTAAAAGGAAGGAAGGCATCCTGAGGAAGGTTCAATACAAATTTGCCCTGTGTGCTGATCTTCCCGCACTCCCTCTCCCCGCTGAACTATGATGAAACCTCTCCCCCACCGGGCTCTGTGATTTTATTTGGCCTTTTCATAGTTCACGCTCATTAAACCTGTTTCAAGCAGTTAACCCTCTGTCTCTCTCCTCTTACTCCTTTTCCCTACCCACTTCTTTCTCTCCCCCTAGAGCCGGACCTCCCCACCCTGTCTGAGAAGTCACAACGGATCACTTTTCCTTGTTAATCTCATTTTCCAAAGTTAACAGGGCTTCTGAGCTGCCCGTTGTAGAAACATGCCAGATCCCGTGGTCTGAAAAGACAGGAGGGCTCCAGGCCCAAAACTGTATTTGTGGAGTTCTGCTCTGCCCCTCTCTGCCTGGATCGGCTCCAGCACCTCCTAAACATTAATCCATAAAACCATGGATGCGTATACTGCTCACATAGGGACACAAATCACTATGAGTCACAGCTGGCTTCTGCTCTTTTCTAAAACAGTCCGCCTCGGGGTCAATTTCAACTCCGGTTTAAGTTGCCCGCTGCAGCAAGCCTCACTTACAAAACCTGAACTTTAAAGCAGTACATGGTTTGACCCTAGAAATCATCCTCCTTTCTATAAGAAATGTCATATAAAACCTACGAATCCGTGGTGCAAAGGAACCCAGAGCTATCTGAGGAGAGAGTCGGCCTCTGCCAGAAGACAACGGGAGAGGATGGAGCCATGAGCCTTGCAACAGGGCGGTGGCGTTATTCTTGAGGACATCCCAAGCCCCGATGGCAAGAGGTTCTGAACAGACAGCTACGTGTCTGGACTGTGTGAAGTAGATGAATTAACAGTTTAGAATGAGTAAAGAGAGATGGTGGCGTGCTCTTTAATGAAGATCGCATCCTAATTACTCATGGGAGAAGTTTTAGGGCTTGTGCTGAGGAACGAAAAGTCACCGTATTCCAAGCTGGAGGAACCCTTGTCTCCTGGGTAAATCTTGAGGGGCCGCTAGAAGGACATTTAGTAACTCAGGCATGTGTGGTGCTAACGCCAGGACAGGCTTAACAGCATGAAAGTAAACCCACAGGGTGTAGGCACACAGTATGCCCCTCTGTCATGCCTCTCTCTCCCTTGCACCTAACTCCATTGTTAAAGCTCTTTCCTTCACCCAGCCTCTGCTTCTTTTTCCCCCTGCATGATTTCAGCGATGTATCTGTTCTGCCACCTAGCCTTCAGGGATGACACTACACCAAAGCAGCCCTGAGCTGCTCCTCTGCCCTGACTCGGTCTTGCTCTATTTTTTTTTTTTTTTTTTTTTTTTTTTTTTTTTTTTTTTTACTGTGGATGGACTTGAAGACTGGGTGCCTGTTTTTAAAAGTACCGGAGTGTAGGATCCAGATGAGATGGTGGCACTAGTCAGCCAGATATGTCTTAGTGGCATTAGTATGCCTGACATGTCCTGGTCTCTCTGTATGCATGTATCTAGGGGGGAATAAAAGTCAATGACCAGATCTTAAAAATGGAACCAATGATATAAATAAGCCTGTCTTAGACAGGAGTTAGACTTGCTTCTCTAACCCTGTTATCAGGCATCATCCTTGCCCTAGAAATCATTCCAAAACCTTAGAGAAACAGCCAGCTTGTGGCGGTCTGGTAAGCTTCCTGAACCAAAACCTGTCCTCTGCCCTTTGAACATTGTCCAGATAAACAGCACAAATCTTTCATTCCCTTGCAGTTCTTGAAGCTTGGTCCTGGTCATCACTTAGTTCTTGTCAAAGCAAAGCAAAGAGCAATCTCAGGGGAGATGGAACATGGTAGATGATGCTTAACTTCAAATATTGCTAAGAAGATTTTGTCCAAATGCTGGTCAGAGCTCAGCTATCCAGAAATAGGTACGTTCAGGGCAGCAAAACTAAGCCAGCCATAAAGGAGGTCTCTGAGAATGGGACCAGATTTAAATGTGTCTAGAATAAGTTAGTCATCTCAATAAAACTCTGTTGATAGTAAGTCCCCCACCCTCCCATCTTCTAAAGAGCTGGGAGCTTTTCCCATAGAGGGCAAAGAGAATGGAATCATGGGAAATCCTTATGCCCCAACACCCAGCACAACTGTCACTGAATGTCATATATAGACTGTTAAGCATAAGACTCACCTCTCCAGTCACCGATCTTTGGATAAAAATCCCTACAGACGATCCCAGGGTTCAAAGGAGCCTTCACTTTCTGGTTTGTTTTTGTGTTGTTGTTGTTGTTTGTTTGTTTGTTTGTTTGTTTCCTGAGACAGAGTTTCTCTGTGTAGCCCTGGCTGTCCTGTAAGTCACTCTGTAGACCAGGCTGGTCTTGAACTCAGAAATCCTTCTGCCTCTGCCTCCCAAGTGCTGGGAGTAAAGGTGTGTGCCACCACTGCCCGGTGAGCCTTCACTTTCTTATGAACTCAAGAACCTACCCTGTGTTCCTGAACAGCAGTGCCTGTCTCTGAGTTTCTTCTGCCCTTTTGGAAGCAGAAGTCATCATGGTTGCTTAATGCAGACAGTCTTTCACTGATCTCTCCCTATGACCCCACCATCATCCTTCAAGGACCAGTTCCCCACACTCTCTCACTTTCCTTCTCTCTGCCCACCTCCCTTCTCTACAAACCATCCGTTCTGCTTTTACTGATCCTTGCACACTGTATTTTCCAGCCCCAAGAAGTCAGCTAGGAAAAAAAAAATTAGAGGCCATATTTTGAGAGTACAGGGCAACTTTTGAGAAAGCGGACAGAGGAACCACCCTAGTTTTCCCATTTCAAATGATACACCAGGGTGAGCTGAACCCATCCCCACACCACGCCCCTTTCTAACACTCTTCACTTCTGAACTTGACTTAAATGAGAAAATAACACTTGATTGCTTTTCCTTCTAAAATATTGCAACCCAGTTTTTAATATTAATTTGCTCCCTGCCTTCCCAAGCCCTCCAACAGCAGAGGCAGACTCTTGGAACCAACCAGTCCTCCTGTCTTTTTTTTTTGTTTGTTTTTGTACATTAGTGCACACTGCTCTTCCTCCCTCTCCTAGCCACCAACACAATAAAACTGCTCTGCCAATGGGTATAAAAGCACAACTTCAAACTTTGGTCTTGTTTTAAAATATGCCTATTAGCAAAACAGAGAACTGAAAATCTGGATCAGGATCTGGGAATGTGAACAGCACCCGATGAGATACTTGCAAAAGGAGCCAGCAAGGGAAATATTTTCTCAATATTGCAGTCCGCCAGCAAGAATTCTTATCATAGATAAGGGTGCAGTCTAGTGGCTAAATTCATGAAATGCAGCCCCTTTTTCTAAAAGAACAGACCAAGGGAAGCAGAGACTTGAGGAAAGGGCAAGAGCCTGCCCCGAGAACTCCCTAGAGACCATCACTTGGTCATGTCTTTTTTTTACCTGGAGTGGGCAGTCTTCAGACTTAATTTCAACTTAATTTCAAACAAAAATTAAGTCAACTTAATTTTCAAACAAAACAAACCAAAAAAAGCTAAAGCCATCATATTCCTTCTTTCAAAAGTTAGGTTTCCTTTCATTTTCCTAAGGGAAGAATCGACTCTAGTGCTGGCCAATGATCTAGGGCTTCCCATGGCATGGTGAGGATTTCTCATGTGCAGGCCCCAGGGTCCTACCATCTCAGATACCTTGGTACACATTGACCCTAAGACAAGGTCTCCAGCAGCAAGGTGCCTGCTCACTCCAGGATCTATCTGCCTAACCCACAAAAATGCCCCGTTGTCAGCCCCAAGAAGGTTATCACTTTAGTCTACCTTCCTTCCATTTAAAGGGACATTTAAGGTGTCTGTTAGGACACCAGATAAAACTGACCACCCACAGCATTTCCTCCAGGGTCTCAGTCACTACTCCCAACAAAGCTGGGGGGACATGGGGGGGTTATCCCTTCTTGAAAGTGCATATACACGCATACACACACACACACACACACAGAAAGAGAGAGAGAGAGAGAGAGAGAGAGAGAGAGAGAGAGAGAGAGAGAGAGAGAGAGAGAGAGAGCTTCCCTGGTCAGCTATGTAGGTGAAAGAAAATGACCACTGAGTATAACTAAAATCAGTACCCCACCAGAACAACTACAAGCCCTTGACATAATCCCTCTGCCCCAACTTTAGATAGGGGAGGGGTCTAAACACACACACACACACACACACACACACACACACTCCTTTTCTCCTTTAAATTCATCTCAACGCCCCTCACCTACTATATACTACTTGTCCCCCAAACACAAAGAAACAGACAGACAAAACCTTCAATGGTCCCTTAGACACTTTTTTTTTCTCCTAAAGTTGGAAAGGACTTCTTGGGCAGGGTATACAGGACTAATAAGAAAATGTGACTCCTAACAGCCAGTGTTCGGGCTAGTTGTCGGGGACCGACTCGCCCCCATTGTATTCACACAGCTCCTGAAGATTACTGCCGTCCACTCCTCCCTCCACCTTCTCCCTACTCCCCTCTGTAGCTCGCCTGTCTCCCCCACCCCACCCACCCACTCCCAAGCCCTTTCCGTACATTCCGTGAGGAGGAGGGCTCTGTGCAGGGAGCGAAGGGGAGCCCCCGTGTCTAGAAGGCCTCTCTCCCCACCCCCACCCCGTGTGAGTTTGCGCTGCAAAGCTCCTTGGCATCCTTGCATGGGTTGGGTGTTGGGGAGCTCAAATTGCAGCTACAACTGGCTGGCAGCCAGGGGCCGTCTATTTAAAAGCGCCTGCTCGACCAGAGCCTGCAGTCTCTTTGGAAACTTCTGCCGGGGGTTTTAAAAGAGCTAGGAAAGAGCTGCAAAGCTGTTTGGGCTCCCCCCTCCCCTTTTTTTTTGTTCCTTTTCGTTTTCCCCCTCCTCGGTCTGCACCCTTCTCCGGACTTCACGCAGAACCTGCGGGTTTCGAAGAGGTGGTGGCAGAGCAGGTGTTGGGGTCCAGGTTTGGAGGTCTGAGTTTTTGCCTTTTTTTTTTTTTTCTCCCTTGATTTCAACATTTTCCCGATCTTCTTGGCAGCCGCCGACGCCTCTTACCTGTTCTGCGGCAGCGCCGCAGCTGGCCGCTGAGGCTGAGAGGAGTGGGGGTTGCGTTTTAGATTTTTAAGCAATAGGGGAAAAAAATTAAGCCAAATCCATTTTTTTTTCTCCACCTCTTCCCTTTTCCAAGCCTCCAAGCTAATTATTTCTGTTGCTTTAGGTGAGCAATTCTGTGGTTCTCTCTACCACAACCCCCAGTTCTGATCCGATCCTGCCTGGGGGTTTCTTCGGTCTTAGCCCACTCTGCGAGCACCTGGCGCGCCTCTTTTTTTTTTTTCACCCCCAACCTGTTGCAAGTCTTTAATCCTTGCAACGGGGACTTGCGTACAGGCACCTGAATCCTCCTTGCCTCTTATTTTGCAAGCGTTTGGGGGAGAGCACCTGCTCTACCTGCAAGAGATTTAAAAGGAAAAAAAAAAAAAAAATCTCCAGGCTCCCTCTTGGCCCCTTTCTCCACACACTCTCGCTCTCCTGCCCCGCCCCGAGGTAAAGCCAGACTCCGAGAAAATGGTGATCAGCGTGGTCCTCCTGCTGCTGGCCGCCTATGCGGTGCCCGCTCAAAGCCTGGGCTCTTTCGTGCACTGTGAACCCTGCGACGAGAAAGCTCTGTCCATGTGTCCCCCCAGCCCTCTGGGCTGTGAGCTGGTCAAAGAGCCCGGCTGCGGCTGCTGCATGACTTGCGCCCTGGCGGAGGGACAGTCGTGTGGCGTCTACACGGAGCGCTGCGCCCAGGGTTTGCGCTGCCTCCCCCGGCAGGATGAGGAGAAGCCGCTGCACGCCCTGCTGCACGGCCGCGGGGTTTGCCTCAACGAAAAGAGCTACGGCGAACAGACCAAGATAGGTGAGCGCTCCCGGGGTTCCAGTTGCACTGCACACGAGCTGGGGAGGGAGGCACCTTGGATGGGTGAGGACCCGGGACGGACTGGGAACCCGCGCGCGTTGCGCACGCAGCAAGTGGCTAAGACCCTGGTAGCTCTTGGGAGTAGACAAGGTGGATCCGTGCACCTCAGAGTTGAATCCCTGGCAGAGCCTGCTATCCTAGGCTGCTGTCTAACCCGGCCTCTACCAGTTTACACTCCATCTCCTCTGGATCTCCACCCCAGCCCGACCCTCCCCCACTCCTAACTCGTGGCAATAATGACTCCCGAGCTCCTTCTGAGTCTCAAAGTCCAAATCCCAAGAGAATCCACTGTGGAAAAAGAACAGGTTAAATTATCAACTCCCTTCTCCACCCCACCCACGTACTTTTCTCCTTAAGCTTTAAAAAATCTTGTCTGTTAAAAGGTCATTTTAATTGGAATCTGAAGATGCGTTATCCATCTTTAGAGCTAATTCTACCTTGATTCCTTCAAGCCTTACCCCTCATCTCAGTGCCTCCAGATTTATCTCTCTCTCCATTCCTATTTGCTCAGGGGCGCGCGCACGCGCGCGCGCGGACGCGCGGACGCGCGTATACACACACATATATACACACACACACACACACACACACACACCACATCTTTGACAACTAATCTCTTTTGGGTGGAGGTATTGTGAGCTCGCCCTCATGTACACTTGCTGCTTTTGAATTGATATGATTGATTATGATAGATGATAAAACACATTAGACTGTAAAACATCTCTGTTTTTTTTTTTTTTTTCCTCCCAGGAAGAGAAAGAACACTTCTGGAGTGCTGGGGTAGGGCGTGGGGTATGGGTTGAAAGAGTTTGGTGTTCTGTGCTGAATGTTCGTCCCTGAATCTAATGCTTTTTTTTTCCCTTCGTGAATTTATATTTTACTTAAGATAAAAGATGGACATAGGTTTGAGAGGTGAAGAGGGATGTGGGGTGAAGACATCCTCAAGTTCCCACTGGATGCTGGCCCTCACCATCTCCCCTCCCTTTCTCCCCACTCCACCCCCATCCCCAACAGCCCCACCCTCCACCAATCACTTAAACCAGACTAAAAGTGAGTGTGGCTAAGTGCGAGAGGGGCCCTGGAAACACAAAATGCAAAACTCAATGGGCGGAGACAGGAAGACAACACTCTGGGCGCCACCCCTCCACTTGCCCCGCCTCCTCTTGCCCCGCCTCCAAATTCTCTGTGCCTGGAGTCTGTGGTTTAAATGATTGACAGAGCTTCTTGTTCAATCAGAACAATTTTGCCTCGAGCTAGGTTTCTTAGGGGAATTACTTGACTATATATTTTACTATATTATTTTATATTTATATATTATATATATTTAGGCTTAACCAACGATGCACAAAATCTGGGCTAGGAGAGATTAACAGCTATTGACTCTCCTAGAGGTGTTAAGAGTTGGCTAAACGGTTCTTTGGTGCGGTTCCTTACAAAGATAAAGCCCTTTTCACCACCTGTCGTCCTCCATTACTCCAACGTGAGGAGGTTTGTAATTTTTCTGAACCCAAACTAAAGACCTACGGATTCCACTACGTAGGAGGGTGCATGAGCGTCCCGCGGGAACTGCAAATTTGAGCTACCATGAGAAGTTGCAACATGAGGGAGATGGGGGCATACAAACCGCGGAAGTCCCCAGAGACCGATTTTCGCGGTTATTTCTATTACATTCTTGCCCGCTGAAGCCTTAGGAATCCATTACCTGGCTTGGAGACAAAAGGGGTGGCTAGCAATCCCATCAGAGCCGAATTGCGCAAGTTATGACTCCGTAGAATCCCAGTATCCCAGTCCCACTTTTTTTTTTTCCCCAGCCAAGCGGTAGATAGGAAGTAGCTGGGATAGAAGGTGTGCGCTCTGTGCGCAGATGCTGGGCCAGCAAAGAGGAAGCATCCAACTTCCCAGGCAGACCCAGTGCATACACGCGCGTGCACGCATACATGCATGCACACACGTACGAACGATTTTTTTGTCTGGCACCAGATCGCTTTAGAATTCTCTGCAGCCTCTTCAACCCGAAGCAACCCCCTCTCCTCGCCCTCACTCCAACCCCAGCCCGCCTCAGGCAAGTGCCTAGCAGCCTACGATTTCGCCCCTGGCTGCTGACTACAGTGGCAAAGGTTAATACCTTCCTCCTGAATGAGAGCCAGCTCTCGGAGAAGATCTTTCAACCTGAGAGCCATTAGTTGGATCAAAAAAAAAAGAAAAGAAAAGAAAAGAAAAGAAAAAGAAAAAAAGAAAAAAAAAGCTAAAGATGACGTCATCCTTAAGGAAAGAAAAATGGATAGTGAAGAGAGGAGGTTGTCATCTGGATCCTTTAGGAGAAATTCTTGCTCCCTAGGCCCCCTCCCCCACCAATGAAATCTGAATAGTGTGAGCTTGGACAATCCTCTTCTTCCGCAGATGGAAGCTATAATATACATATACTATATTTATATTTGGTATGCAACCAAAAATATATTATATATTCATATTATTGTATTATGTAATACCTCCCAGTACAGTGAGTTTCTAGATTGAGAAGTGAGGAGCGAAGGAGAGGTGGCTGGCAGCCAAAGCTTCGGGAGAGGGAGGTGTCGGCAAGCAGGCAAAGGCTGGGGTTTTGCTGGTTGCGTTGCTTGGCAACTGGAGAGGGAGTCGCCTAGATGTCGTCCGGGCTTGGAGCACGCCTGGCCCTGCATTTTCTTTTGGCCAGTTCAGGGGCCAGCGATAGATATAGAAACAGTGAGGCTAAGGGGACTAGGGAGACAAGGGTCTCTAGGGCCAAGAGCAATAAATTAAGGTGAACCTCAGTAGATCAAGAAAGGCCTAATTTTTATTGAGAGCATTCTCTAGAAAATGGCCTGTGGTTTTAGCGGTGGGAGCCTAGTATACTGGAGGATCTGGGCTAGCAGAAACGTGAAATCTGAAATGTGGGGAGCAGAATGTCAGCCCTGTCACTGAGAAATAAGGCAAAGAGCAACATAAAATGTGCTTCTAGAAAAGCAAGGGGAGGGGGACATTATGTAAGTGAAAGTGGATCCAGCCTTTGCTTCTTGGACGGTTTTGGTCTCCATCAGCCTAGCTTCAGGTCCAAGCCTGGTCCAAATGCCACGCTGAAGTTAAATCCAGAGTTAAGACTTTTTGGCCAAATTCATGTCTGGATTGAACAAGATTATGAAAAATTGAAGGAGCCAGATGACTTGCCCAACGCACAACTTCCCTTTGAAGCAAGTCTGTGAGCGAGCGAGGTCTGTGCTGAAACCAACCAAAACGAGAGTTGGGCGACAGGGATGGCGCTTTAACTAGACGTTTCTTGCCTCTGCCCCCATCTTTCTGCTGTGTCAGCAAGGCTTAGAAAAGTCAGCACAGCTGGCCCAGTGAAGCTGCTTTTCTTTCCAAGTCCCTTTTTTTTCCCCTCGGACTTCAGTACCCTCCCCTCCCCTAGTCCCTCCCTCATGTCCACGCCCCAGCTCTGAGGCATTTCCCCCGAGGGCGGAGTTTTAAAATCTAGCAGCTCTGCCTTTGCCCTCCCGCTTTAAGCAAGCAGCCACCTGCAGTTGCACAGGCAGGGCTAGGCTGAGCCTCTAGCCAGAGGTCACTAGCAGCAAGATTCCCTGCTGACCAAGTCTTACTTTCTTAATTCAGGGAGGAGGAGCAAGAGGGAAGGGAAGATTTACCACAAAAAAGTTTTACTTTGTTCCTAAGCAGCCAATGCCTATGAAACCTTAAAGTATTCAATGTGGTGAAAAATGAAAATTTAAAGAAAGGATTATACCGTCCAGAGCCACCACATTCAGAAGGTGGAGGGACTCTGTACATAATCAAGTATGAACAAAGGACATCCCTTAGGAGCCCAGAGGAGAGGGGGATGGTTACCAGGAGCCACATTGGGCAAGTGGAAGGGGTTTCATTCTGTTCTAAGTTTGCACTTTTGCCAGTTAGATGAAAATAGCAATTCTCAAAGGCTATCCTTACATTCCAAACTGGGTAAACGATTCAAGGCAATAAGATTAGCCACATGTCTGCAGAAACAAGCAAATAACCAAGGAATCTGGCGCATATGTCTGCCTCCCTCCCCCAGAGATGATTTCTATTATGATTCCACTTATTTATTTCTTATAAAACATAAATCCAGATGAGTAAACTAGGCATTCGTTTGTATGGAGAAGTGGCCTGTCCTGCCTAGCCACATGTCTTAGCTGTGTCCTAGCAACTCTCCAGGAGCTATCTGGATACTCATGGTCAAGGACCCCACTTTACAGATAAAGACACTGGGACCTGGAACAGGAAGCCACTTGCCCAAGACAAGATCTGTGGCGGTCAGGACTTGAACTTGACTTCTCCTTAGGAGCTGAGGCACTCTGCCCTGCCGTTTCTGCTATTTCTGACTCCTTCAGTAGTCACTAGGGCTCTTGCCTCGGCCTGGTCTAACCTTGCAACACAGACCCTTGGCCAACATTGCCAGATGCTACCCTCCAGTGATAGGCATTCTGAAAGTGAAAAGAAAACTCTCCACTTAGGGGTGCTCTATTCTGTGGGCCAGAGAAGTCGTGAAGTGACTCAAAAGTAGGAACCCCGAGACACTTCTCATGGCTTCTTCCATCCCTTTTTCTGCACAGTCTTGCAGACAGCTGGCTCAGGCCAGTGGTTTGGCCAGAGAAAGTGAGCAAGGAAGGTTTGAAGGGATGACATTCAACACAGCCTCCATGTCTATGGGCCAAACCTCATTTCCTGAACACAAGGAGTTCTCCCAATGTGGCAGGCAGGCCCTTGCAGCCCTGTGGTTGTCCATGCTTCCTGCCTCTCTGGAGAACATAGTAACTTCAATCAGTGGTCTATGGCCCATGGTAACCTGCCTCTATGGCACAGGTCTTCCCTGGGGCTGGCAAACTGCATGATGAGACCTGAAGTAGGATGGGCTAACAGAAGTAACTACAGGGTTTCTACATCAGGAAAGAAGGAGAGACCATCCGCCAGGAAGGCTGATACAGAAAGCCCTGAGAGGCGCTGTCTTGTGAACATATTGGGGGTATGCCTAGGCTTTTCATCAGGCCTGCCTCTGGCTGAGAGGTTATAGTTGGGGGGTTCAGGTTAATCAGAGGCTATGCCAAGACTCATGCTAACCTGTCCCAGAGGCTGAGGAAGCTCTTGCCTTTGGGGTTGCTGGAGAAGGAAGCAGATAACCCAAGCCTGTCTGTCTTCCCAGTAGGGCCTACCAGCTGAGCCTTTAGGCTCAACCAAATAGTTGATCTTACACTTTAGCCCTTGACCTAAACTGTCTGATCAATGGCCTTTCCTTGCCAGGTCCGAAGGCCTTCAGTGAAATTGTCCTCAGAGCAGGGCCTCAGATGGCATCTCTGCCAGTCTGTGGATTTACATAGGTTCTAGTTACTCGCTCTCTGAATTCAGCGTTCATCATGGCTCTAACACCCCTCTGTTCCCCACCCCTCTGTTCCCCACCCCTCTGTTCCCCACCCCTCTGTACCCCACCCCTCTGTTCCCCACCCCAGGCGTGTCTCCTTCAGGAGACTTTGGACTAGCACATCCAACCAAAATATAACACAAGCCACATACATAACGTTTAATTTTCCAGGGACCACATTTTTCATACTTTTTTTTTTCTAGCAACCAAAATGTTTAAAGGTTAAGAAGAAGCAGAGGAAATTAATTTTAGTAGTGTGTTTTGACAGAGCATACCAAAAAAATATTATCATCTCAACACGGACCCAAAGAATTTACAATGAAGTCATCGACTTTCTTTCACTAGCTGTCTTCTAAATCCATGGCATCTTTCTACCTTTACAGAAAATCTCAAATTAGACACTGTACACGTATATACGTATACGTATGACATACCTGTGCATATGTCATAACGTTTATGGTATGCTCTGCCAAGTATACTTAAAACATTTCCAGTAAGCAAATTCTCTGTTTCAAAATTTAAAGTTAAGCTTTGTGAAATTAAATGAGCCTCTCTGGCCCTCCCCCTCCCCC
>JADRCD010215561.1:0-24895 GCA_019843815.1 Montemys delectorum
TTCTTTTTTTTTTTTTTTTAAAGATTTATTTATTATTATATCTAAGTACATCGTAGCTGTCTTCAGGCCACACCAGAAGAGGGTGTCAGATCTCATTACGGGTGGTTGTGAGCCACCATGTGGTTGATGGGATCTGAACTTAGGATCTTCGGAAGAGCAGTCAGTGCTCTTACCTGCTGAGCCATTTTGCCAGCCTACTTCTATTCTTAAAGAACTCTTTGTGGTTGGGCTAACTCACACTTCTGCTACGAAAATGTCTTCCTGTATTCTCAATTTTTAATCCTTGTGCCTGCAGTGCCAAGCTAACAGGTGAAGGAAACATTTTTCACCTGCCCAAAAAGAAAAGGCAAGATGCCTTGATGAAGGTCACAGAGCCTGGACTTATTCAACTGGATTAGTAAGGAGCAGGTCTTTTTGTACAATAAAGAGTTGAGGTGGAAGGACTGACAGAGGCAAAAGACAAGGAAGTAGAGCAGAGAGCTAGAATAGCACAGAAGTTGGCTTGAGTTAGAAGGGGTTGCAGAGAGGCTGCCCCAGCAAACAAGCCAACATCCTTATACTATACAGAGGTCTCCAAGTCTTTATTATTAAACTATAAGTGGGACCCCTGAAAGCCCCACATTACATTGTCCTCAAGATTAACAGAACATTTCTAGACCTTGGACTCCATTTCAGGGCTCATTCACTGCTACTGGGCACTTTAGTCTTTGTCAATTTTGTCCCTCACACCACCCCTTCCTGAGGAACGGCCTCTGTTAAAGACTTTGCCTGAGAGCTCATTCTCTCTGAATCCCAGTGTGTTTCATTGGGATAGTGTTAGTGGGACAGATCTCCCCTCCCAATCTCTATCATTCCACGGCTCCTCTGCCTCTAGCTCTTAAGCCTCTTACTTATCTTTTTTGGCACGAGTATAGATATGTATAGAGAGATACATATGTATACATGTACATATGTATAGAGAGACCAGAGATGGATGGTTGGTATCTTTTTCAGTCAATTTCCACTCTAGTTTTTGAGTCTCATTGAAACTGGAGGTCACTGAATGGCTGGCCTGTGATCTCCAGTTAGTTCCTATTTCTATATCCCTAGAACTGACAATTATAAGTTCTAGCCAGGATCCGCAGCCTTTTTAGGGGAGTGTTTAGGCTATGAACTCAGGTTCTCATGCTTGTGTGGCAAACACTTTAGTGACCGAGCATCTCTTCAGAAGAGATTTTTGTATCAAGTGCAGTATAAGAGTTTTCTCAGTTATGCCTCACAACCACCTCACAAACACTCTTGATAGGCTCTTTTTTTGGGGGGGGGGTTTGGGAGGGGACAGGGTTTCTCTGTGTAGCCCCAGCTGTCCTGGAACTCACTCTGTAGATCAGGCTGGCCTCGAACTCAGAAATCTGCCTGCCTCTGCCTCCCAAGTGCTGGGTGGGATTAAAGGCGTGGGCCACCACTGCCTGGCTCTTGGTAGTCTCTTTAAAACTCCCACTATACATATACAAAAATAAGCACCATGAGGAAGGTAAAGCTCAGTTACAAAATGGAAATGGTGTCATTAAATCAAAAAAGCTGGCAATGAGTAATTTAGATAAGAACTAACAAAAAATATTTGTGGAGTTTGTTTTTTCTGACAACTTGAATCTGCTACCTTTTCCTCTGAACATTCCCCGCAACTGATATGCAAATGAGTGCAAATATATTAAGGCTTTGAGCTGGCATCGACGACCCAGCAACATTTTTTCATTTATAGGGAAAACATGGATGAATGTTGTACATTTTCCATTGACTAAACAGGAAGAACCTATCTCTATACAGACAGAAAGACAGAGAAACAAACAAACAAACAAAAATACCCGACAACTTCAAGGAACACTTTTAGGACTTTAGACCCTGAGGAGAATTTCTATGGTAATTTATAGTCAAAGATCTTAGTTTGCAGTGGAGACTACTCTTCCCAGCGTGCATCTCGGTTGCGTAAAAAGTATGTAAGCAATTGCTGATGCACCGCAATGCACTTTGGGGATTGTAGTCTATGGAGGCCCAACAGCTTCAACTGCCCGCCAAACAGCCGCCGGAAGTACCGGCCCTGAGGGGTGGAGTTGAGTTGGTGGCGGCGACAGCGGTTGCCAGGATCCCGCGTTGCCGCCTGAGGGACCCGTAATATGGCGGGGAGGAGGAGGAGGAGAAGGCGGCGGACCCAGATGCGCTCTATCTGAACCGACTGAGGCCTTTGCTTATTGAGGAGGCTGGTCCACGGGCAGAGAAGCTGACCGGGCAGTAGGTGTCAGGTGTGTGCTAGAGGACTGGGTTCGTTTTTCTACGGGTCCAGGCTGAGCTGAGACCCGGCATTGGTGTCCCGAGGGACGGAAGGGCGGCGTTGCGGACCAGGCTTGGCTTCCCTCGGTCACGAGCCCTTGAAGGCATTGAGAATGGGGAGGCGGGAATTGAGGACCTGGGTCCGGGGGACTTGGAGGGGATGCTTGGATGCTGGCTCCGCCCAGTGAAGCAAGCAGCCTGTGCTGAAGAGTAGGCATAAGGGCTTGGGGTTTCAGCTTGGTGCTGGAGATAGTGCAGGAGATGGAGGCGTCCCCCAGGATGTGCACTGGCCATTTCTAAATACTGGTTACCACAGTCAAAGGCCCATAGGAGCCCTGTTTACACCAGCTTTGCCACTCTGGGGCATCGGCAGGATAATGTAGTTAGTTCTCTCAGGCATCCTTGATGCTGTTAGGAGGTTCCTACCTACCCTTTGCTACTTCCTACCCTAAGAGATGGATTTGGATGAGGAAAGCCCTTTCTCATATTTTCAAGTCACATTTGAGTCTCAGGAAGAACCAAAAATTGCCCCTTCTCCAAGAGGTCACACGCAGGAGATAAAAAAACCACCATTATATCCTCCATTTGGAAGCAGCTTGCACTTATTGATGCTTTCTACTTGTCCTACATACAGTACTGCGATTGCTGTCTGGGCTTTATCTTGTTGTTTTCTCATAAAATCACTTTGAGACAGAGCCCCACTTTATAGATGGTGGGGCACAGAGATAATATTAACCTACCATGAATGTACAAACAGCCAGTAAGTTCCTAAATAACATCTTTTCCCCATTACAGACTCTAGGAAGTTTATGTATTTGTGGAAACTTAGTGTTAAGCAGCCAGCTTGGAAGCTGTGTTACCTTTGCGTTTCCTTTCAGTGACATTTCTGAGTACTGGTTATGAATGAGCAGATAGGAGCATGAGGCTATAGGGTTTGCCAACAGGTTCCTTGGACAAAGGTCACTCGTAATGAGGTATAAATGGAGTAGAAAAGGCATGCCTGGACCTGCTGAGGCTGGTGTGAATGTAAGTGGACCGTGGACCAGTAATGCCTGATGCTAAAGTATGGGGTGGTAGGTTTGAGGTTGCGATCACCTTGTCATCAAGACTCCCTTAAAATAAACCTTACTTGCAAGTGGCAACTGGTGTGAGAAATGTAGTGCCCTTTTGCACAATCATAGAATCCAGACTCTCTTTTTAATGACTACTTTTGCAATTGAGAGGTGCCTAGTTCTCTGGGAATAGAGTTGTTCTCCAAGTTGCCATTCTCAGAATTCTCTTTATTCTACTGGTCTTGCTTTACATTGCTTGTTCTATTTGCCCTAATTAATGTATTCAATAATTGCATTAAGTGCATGGCGATTCAGTGAGCAAGACTGAGAAGGCACCTGCTCTTATGGAGTTTATATTTTGGTGGAAGAAGATACCCCAAACTCAAGGAAATAAACGAGATCATTTCAGATAGTGGTAAGTACTCCGGAAACTGGGAAACATCAGGGTGATGTGATAGTGATTGAGGCAGGGGAATTAGGGTGGGCTGAAACTGAATGGTAGGAAAACCAGTCATGCTCTAGACCATCTGGAGCTTTCTCCAGCCTCACATGAGCACTGGAGCTTGAATGTCCAATTCATTGTCATGCTGTACGTTATTCTGTTACTGTACCTTTGCAGTGTAGAGAGGTATGTGTGGACCACTCAAGGGAAGCAGATAACACTTCTGCAACAATGGGACATCTCTTTATGATGCTGTTAGACAAAAAGTAGAACTAATGAAGGCAGTTTATGTCGTTAATCTTCCCAGACTTTTGAGCTTCTTCCTTTCTGTGCACAAGCACAGAAATTATATAATATCATTTATACTACCTTTAATAGTAAATACAAAGGATGTGTCTTTAAAAAGTAATTTAGCAGAAATGGATTTATTGAGACTTTTCTTATTTCTTATCTACTGGAAGTTTTGGTTAAGATACTGTGATGTGAGTTGTTACAATTGTGCCAGAAAGTGTTATGTTGCCTCTTAGTCTTGTGTTTAAAAAGTGAATGTAAGCCTGCAAAGTGATCTCGGCTTTCTGGAGAACCAGTTATTTCTTTGAAGCTGTGTACAAATTGAACAAATATAAGCCACAGAACAGAGAGAAGTTCTGTGGCTCAGAACTCCGAGTGCTTTTCTTCATTTCTATTTGTACTCTGTTTTTTCCTTGACTCTTTAATTTGAATGTGTATGGTGTATAACTTAAGTCATCAGAGGACCGACCAGCAGGTCACCATGTTCCTTCTTATTTCATGTCTGCATAGCCCACATCATGGGCTAAATTTTCCAGTTCAGTCTTTGCTAACTAGTCACTTGCCTTAAACATTTAAGGGGTATTATCGTATTGGACATCCTCTTCCCACAGTTTACTAGGCCCCTAGCTTGGCAGGATTATAATAATGTTCCTTTTGTTATTTTCCCTTGCCTTACCAGAGCCAGGTTGCATAATGTTATGTAAAACAGGCAATCAGTAAATACTTAGCACATGCTAAAAAGAAGGCATAGGCTGGCCAATCCTTCTGGTTACCTGGGATTTTCATAACCCCAAAGTTTTCTAAGAATTGTGAAATTGCTGGGCTGATTGTTTGAAGTTGCTAGTGACCTTTCAGGCTTTCAACTATAAAATAAAGTTAATAAAACCTGCAGAGCCAGGAGGTTTTCTGTTTTTACTTCTGCCTAAGTCTGTTGGTGTCCACGACATCAAAATGAAGCCTAAGATGCACAGACAGAAAATTCCAGGAAGCGTTTACACAGCCCAGCACTCTTGGGTAATAAATTGTATTTTGTCAGCACACTACTAAGAGCAATTTTCTTTCCCCTAGTGTGCGGTGGGAAGATGGAGAAATATGAGGAGTTCTGCGAGAAAGCGCTCGCCCGAGCTCAGGAAGCATCACTGTCCACAGACAGCTTCCTGCCTGCTCAGGCAGAAAGTGTCTCACTCATCCGTTTCCATGGGGTGGCTGTACTTTCTCCACTGGTAAACTTAGTAATTATTTATGAAATATTTCTTCCATTCTTAAGCATGTGTACACATGAGTGTAGGTGCTGGAAGAGGCCAGAAGAGCGCTTCAGACCCCCTGGAACTGGAGTGGCAGACCACAGAGGAGCTTTGAGCTAAGCTTTGGTCCTCTGGAGAGCACTGTGCTCTAAACCGGAGTCATCTCTCCTTCTCCCTTATTTGTTTTAAAATAACTTTTACTTTTAAACCAGTGAACAACTAATGCAGCTCACTGAAAATCAAATGGAAGATTTATAAACAGCTGATGAGATGCCTAATGTTTTTTATAATCACAGAAATACAATAGAAACGAGTTAGCATTTTTTTTTTCTTTTTTGCCTACTATATTTGTAACGATCTCATAGGACTTTATGTTTTCATGTTGTAAGGAAAATCAATGTTTAATGCACTTTTATCAAGAAGATTGGTTTATTTTTTGGCAAGGAATTTGGCAGTGTTCATCAGAATTTAAGTGTTTTAACGCTTGACTCAGCAATTCTATTCAGAAAGAATGTCTTACAGATATGTTCAAATAAATATGTATACGTTATAACAACACCATTTAAAATAGCAAAAGATTGCTGGGTGTGGTGGCACATGCCTTTAATTTCAGTACTTGGGAGGCAGATGTGAATTTGAGGCCAGCCTAGTTTACAAACTGAGTTCTAGGACAGCCATGGCGGTTAAACAAAGAAACCCTGTCTCAAAAATAAAAAGGAAAATAAAATAGCAAAAAGATTAATTACCAGTCCAAATATCTATTAATAATGGACTTTAACCATGTCTATTGTATAAATTTCATGTTCCCATTAAAGTGAATGAGGTAGATCTACAAGTACAAGCATAGAAGGCTGTCCTGCACTGGGATAGCGGAACCTTGGCCTGGATTTAAATCAGTTTGCCATTCTCCTGCTGAGCATAACTTGTGGTCCATTTCATTAACTGTTAAATGGGAATGCAGACAGTGAGTGCCAGTAATGCTCATAATGCTTTTTGGGAATTAAATGGATACATGTCAAATGCTTAGGCTCATCCCTGGATCATAGGTGGCACTCAGTATACGCAAATGTTAACCATTTGCAGAATGATATGTTCTTTCTCTGGCAAGGAGTAAGGGAACAGAAGATAGTAGAGAAGATATATTATCATCATAGTCAATTTGATGTTATTTTTAAGTGTGACCCTATTTTAAATCAGAAAGTTAAAGAACTGTTAAATTTATTTTTGTTGTATAAGCATTAAAAAATCCACGTTTTCTGTCAGCATGTTGTAATGAATGTTGTAGCGCCGTGGTTGGAAGGTAACACAGCGACCACCCACACTGCACCCCTCAGTTCACTCTAAGGTGACCTCTTTGGACACAGCACTCAAGGTGAGACTCATGTCAGCAGCTGTCAGGTAAAAGCTTCAGCAGAGTTCCCAGCGTCATTTTGTCTGCCATTTAGTATTTGGGAAGTGAGCAAAGTACTTTTCCTTTGAGCTTGATTCAGCTGGCAGGAAGCTACATTGAGTGACATGCAGAGGTCACATGTGACAGAGCTCTACGATCTATAGGTTACCTCTTTCTGTGTGATACTCACATGAAGTGCTCGAACCCCAGGCACTGCTCTGATGCTTCATACATGGTTCTGGTTGTTCTGATTCAAAACTGGCCAGTTTGATTCTCTTACCATTGAATGGCATGTTTATGATGTCTTGCAGCTTACCATTGAGAAGAGAAAGAAAATTCAAGAGGAAAAGCAGAAAGCACTTGATGTGCAAACAAGAAAGCAGGCCAATAGGAAAAAAGCCTTACTGACTCGTGTCCAGGAGATTCTTGAAAATGTTCAGGTGTGTCATCAAACTAAATTCTTCTAGATTGAGATGAAGACATGAGAAGTAAACACTGATAACAGCTTTGGAGAAAAGCTGACTAAGTATACCGTATTGTTATGATGTGTTTGAGTGTAATTGTTGGAGAGAATCCATTTGTTTGTTAGTACTGCCCAGTACTTGAATCAGAGAGGGCCCTTAGACAGTAGCACTATACATTGGATAGATATAATTGCTTATTGTCTGTCTTGTGACTACAAACTGAATTCTCAGTGTCAGAGATGATAGAATTGTCCATTGTAGTTAACCCCCGAACTAATCAGACTCCATGAGTCTCACCTCGAGTCTTCAGCTTCTACCCTTGTCACTACCCTATCACTTCTCTACGTCCTTTAGGATGTGTCCAAAGATGTCACCTTAGAGTGAACTCAGTGGTGGGATGTAGGTGGTCACTGTGTTACCTTCTTTTTAGTCTCTGCTAAAGTAAATAACTGCCTTCAAATGTGTGTATAGCTGGGCAGTGGTGGCACACCTCTTTAATCCCAGCACTTGGGAAGCAGAAGCAGGCGGATTTCTGAGTTCGAGGCCAGCCTGGTCTACAGAGTGAGTTCTAGGACAGCCAGGGCTATACAGAGAAACCCTGTCTCGAAAAACCAAAAAAAAAAAAAAAAAAAAAAAAAAAAAAAGGTGTATGTGTGTATGTACGTGTGTGTGTACATGTGTATGAAAATTTTGTTTTTAGGTATGGAAAAATGTCATGTGGATTAAACAGATAGGTTGGCCTACATGTATCTCCAGATTGAAACATTTAAACAACAATATCTATAACCTTTTGTAGTTATTTTTATTTAAATTAATTCAGATTTGTGTAAGCAGTAAAAAGCAACACCAATGATTAAAGTGGAAAAAGTAATTTCTGCCACACATAATACTTTTGTTCTTTTGTAACTTTGGGGTTTGTAGTTTGCTTCTGTGACTCCTGCTGGATGGCCATGGGTAGTGAGTCTTACTTAGGGTATTTTTACTAATTGCTGCCTTCATTTGCCTGTGGGGTCGTATGTAGTGTGGGTAGTAGATTTTAATTTGCAGAGTTTAACTGCTGTCTATATTGGTTAGTGTACAATAGTTTATTGACTTACTGGTAACTACAACAAAAATGGCAGTATTCTGGATCTTGTCCATGGAGAGATCAAATTGTTATTAGCTGAGTCTACTAATGAAATTACTCTTGAGTCCCAGAACTTTCTGTTTAGAAAAGCATACATAATACCAGCTGTAAGGAATTCCTTATAGAGACAGGGATTCCATGGACTACAGATATTTGGAGAGCCTCTTTCCTCTATGAAACTTATGATTCAGTTATTGATTTAAGTTTTTAAATTTACTTTGTCTAACCTAAGGCACATTTTACTGGTATACTAAAAACATAGCTGTTGAGTATTAAAGATGTGAACTATGCAAGATTCTATAAGCAGAATAATCCATTCACTTACGCCTGGGAGCATGTCCATGGACCCCAGGAATATGCACTTCTTTTGGTTTATTTTCATCCCAAGGTTGTCACCAAGAACACTTGTATTGTTTATTGCACAGTACCTGGAGACCATTATGTGTCTTGGGACTTATAAAGTGAAACTCAAGTGCCATATAGTCTAGCAAAACAAAACAAAACAAAAGCCTGTAAAAACAACCCCTCCAGATTTTTAGTATTCAGGATGTAATGAGCTCTCACTTTTTCCTGCTTGGTCTCTGAGGTACACATCATGAGTTATTCTCATTCTACTATGTCAGCTGCTGACCTACTTGTCTGAAAATTTGCAGCTTGCAATCTTCACTGACTGTCACTGCTCTGATTAAAGTTAGCTTTGTAAGCTGGGTTCTAAGTTGAAAATTTCTAATTTTTAGAAAGTAGACAACATGGATGAACTATCATTTACTCCAGAAATGCCCCATCTTATGGGGAGGGTTGTTTTTAAGTCAACGCATTTTTTTCCAGCTAGTATCCACAGAGGGGTCACAGAGAGAAAGATCCTCAGCAAAGTAGAGGCAGGGTGGTCGTCTCAGGGAGCTGAAGCTCCTCAAAGGTTTTTGTTTTGTTTTGTTTTTGTTTTTGAGTCAGGGTCTTACTAGGTAGTCTTGGCTGCCCTTGAATTTACAGACATCTACCTGCTGCCTCCTGCCTCTGCCTCATGAGTTCTGGAGTTAAAGGTATGTCTACTACACCCAGCTAAAACTTTAAAAAAGTCTTATTTTTCTATTTTGCTTGTATGTATGTCTGTGCATCATGTGTGTGTCTGGTGCCTGTGCAGGCCAGAAGAGAGCATTAGATCTGCTAGAACTGAAGTTAGGAATCGTGAGCTGCATTGTGTGTGCTGGGAGAACACAGCTTGGTACCCCTGCAAGAGCAGCAAGTGTCTTAACTGATGAGCTAGCTGTCTTGATAGCCCCTCATAGGGATTTTTCAGGAGATTCTTGAATAAGCCTATGGGAGGCAGGAGTCTTATTGTTGTCTTAAACAGGTTGTCTTTTTTTCCTAAGTAACTATGTAGAACATTTACTTACTTGACATTTATTGCATACATCATTACTGTTGGGTGATGAGTTGCCTTAGGAATAGTTGCTGGTAGTGAGAGCATAGAACCAGAAGGAAGTTAAAGACATTGCTTTTATCCCAGGATTAAACTGGACATGGATAAACTGTGTAGATGTGTGTGCATTCATATTTATTTTTTCCCTTTGAGTAAGCAGGCTAGGATAACCCATACACTTCTTCTGTGGTGGCTTGATCTCTATGCAGTTAAAGATATAGAAATTGATCTTTGAATGTATTTTATTTGTCTTTTGTCTTTTTGAGACATAGTTTCATTCTATAGTCCAGGCTGGTCTTGAACTTAAAGCAATCCTGTTTGAGTCTGAAGAGGGCTCAGGTGACAGGCATGAAAGATTCTTTGTGCTCTCAAATGTCAGAACTGTAAATCTCCCCTTTCTACTTTATTTTAGAAACTAGTGAAATCGAAGGCTTTTTTGAGGGGGGGGGGTATACTTTTTTTTTTTTTTTTGAGACAGGGTTTCTCTGTGTAGCCCTGGCTGTCCTGGAACTCATTCTGTAGACCAGGCTGGCTTCGAACTCAGAAATCCACCTGCCTCTGCCTCCCAAGTGCTGGGATTAAAAGTGTGTGCCACCACTGCCCCGCCCCACCTGGGATACACTTTTTAATCTCAATGCTTGGGAGCTAGAGGCAGGAGGATCTCTGAGTTCAAGGCTAATTTTTTATATAGAGCCTGTCTTAAAAACAAAACAACTACAACAATAGAACCCCAAAGGCTTTGCTTGTTTGTTTATTTTATAATGAAGAAATACTAATTTTTAAATGTTCCTTTTCAGGTTAGAAAAGCACCAAATGCCAGTGATTTTGATCAGTGGGCAACAGAAACCATTTACTCTAATCCAGAAGTCACAGACTCGCATGTTCCTGTTACAGTTCCAAACAATTTGCCGAGCCCCACTGAACACTGTACTTCAGTAAAGCTTGAAAAGATAACTGGACTTTTGCCTGTGAATAATGAGGCCCAAGAAAGCCCTAAGAGGATGGGGCTGCCTAGAGACTCAGAGGTGTCTGGTTCTCTGAAGCAGTGTGAGAGTCCAGAAAGCAGGCAGTCAGAAAATGGAGCTGCTGTAAGGCTCTCTTCAGCAAGCTCGCAGGAGACTGTCTTTTCTGATGGTCCCCTCTTAGTAAAGGAAGAACAGGACCCATCATGTTTGGCTGAAGTCACTCCAGATCCCTACCTAATGAGCCTTCAGAATCTAATGAAGAGGTCAAAGGAATATGTGGAAAGAGAACAGTCTAGCCGGAGTCTGAGAAGTAGTTTAAAGAGAAGTGTTAATGAAACTCATTCAGACAAAGAAAATGATGCTGCTAAGGCTAGCGATTATGTAAAGGAGAAGGCCCCACCCATGCCCATAGGCAGGTACTGTGGCTCTGCCATCCCTGACAAACTAAGCCTTAATAAATCAAATGTCCTCCTCCAAGGTGCTTCACAAGCAAGCAGCATGGGCACGTCAGTTTTAGCTAGCTTTTCTAAAATAGACCTACCTGTAGGAATTGCTCCTCCCACTACTCCAGATGCCGTATCAGATTTTAAAGTTATTCCTACCTTTGTTACTGAAAATAAAGTTAAAAGTCTTACAGGTCCATATGCCAAATTACCTAGTCCAGAGCCAAGTATGAGTCCTACAATGCATCGAAGGCATTCCCGGTCATCATCAGCATGTCAGATCCTTATAAACAACCCAGTAAATGCCTGTGAGCTAAGCCCAAAGGGAAAAGAAGAGGCAGTGGGTAGAATCGCTCCTGCTGCTGCTGAAACAACAAATGAATCTGAAATTGTGCCAAAGTCACCAACTGATTTGACAGAGGTTTGTTCAAGTAATGTTTCTGCTACCAAGATCACGTCTGATAGCACAAGAGAGATGGTTGTGGGTAAGCCAAGTCAGGTGCGGCAGGCTTTAGGAAATCAATTAAGCAATAATGTCACCGTTGAGCGGTTTGCTGTGGAAGGTCCCTTCATACCTGTTGATAGGGGAGCCCAGAATGTGGACAGTACTTGTATGGCTGTGCCCAAGTTGCCTGAACTGCAACCCACCAGCCAGTGTGCATCAAGTCAAACCTTGGAAGATTCGGGTGGACTCAAGTCAGCCAGTATGCTAGCAAAAAACTCCTGCAACTTACAAATGGAACTGAATAAATCTTATGATGTGAAGCACCCATCTCCCTTACTTATGCAAACCCAGAATTGCAGACAGCAGATGGACACACCTCCAGTGCTCTGTGGAAATGAACAGTTTGTAGATAACAGTTTCGAAAGAGTTAAACGGAGACTTGATTTAGATGTTGATAGTTTACAAAAAGAAAATTGTCCTTATATTATAACAGCTGGAGCAGCTGAGCAGGAGTGGGACCGTGTGCCAGAGAGAAGATATCCTAAGGGATCTGTCCACATTAACAAGAGTAAGATGCTAGAAACTAGCCCCAAAGGTAAGAAAACTTAGTAGTGATTGTGAGTTTCATTGTCCTCGGTGTATAAGGGCACTTAATTGTACTGTATCTTATTAGAAACATAGCACATGCTTACTGCCCTTTGTTAAGGTTCCTGTTTTGGTTTCTACACACACACACCTACATGAAAACACATGGATGCTCTGTAACACATACACAAGCAAAAGAAAAGTAGAGATCTGGGAGAAGGACAGTCAAAAGTAGATACTGGTGCATCTCAAGATTTATTTGTATGTATCTGCATGAGTTTATGTGCACCATATTCACATGGGTGCCTGAGGAGGTTAGAACGCATCCAGTACCCTGGAATTGAATTACAAGTGGTTGTGGGCAACCTGATGTGGGTACTGAGAACCAAATCCAGGTCCTCTGGAAAAGGAGTGAGTGTTTTTAATCTCCGTGCTTTCTTTATCCCTAAGGAGCGCATCTTAAAGCTAGTCAGACTTTGGAGTTGCTGGAGACGTGTAGTTTTGGCTCCAGGAGGTTGAATGAGTGGGAAGGTGAGGAGGTGCAATGCTGTTCCTCCTGAGTAGTATGAAAGAAGGGGACAGACCAGTGAGAATGGTTCACTGGGGAACTGGCTATGTCTGGCTTATGTTACGTGAGGAATACCCTCTGGTCAGAAGCAGAGCTCAGGTTGATGGCAAAAAATATGAACTGTTGGACTTTCAATGAGTTTTCTCAATTTAAGCCCATGTTTCTTTTCAGAAGGCCAGGAGCTACTGAAAAGCAAGATGTTAGCTTTTGAAGAAATGCGCAAGAGACTAGAAGAGCAGCATGCCCAGCAGTTATCACTTCTCATAGCTGAGCAGGAGAGGGAGCAGGAGCAACTGCAAAAGGTGAGGCATTGAGATGGGGCGGGCTAGCAGTCAGGTTAGTCAGTGTTTGATTTGGGCCTGTGCATATACTGACAGTTTCCCTCTTTATACCTTATTTTGAGGTGGTCCTTGAGCTTGATGTGTAGATAATATTTTATTGACAGAGTGTGAAGTCTAACATTTAGGTCCTCACCCAAAAGCCACTGAGTAATTTGTGGAAGGGTACTTTATTGAATCCATTCAGAATTCCTAATATTTTTAAAAGTATTTTTAAAATAGATGCTGAATATACATTTTTAAGAACAATATCATAAAGATACTTGTTTTGTGATTTTATAGTCACATCCCATGCTAAATTTAACTTAAAAATAAAAAGCACTAACATTTTAAAAAGTGAAATCAGCTGAGCCAGTTGTCATAACTCTGAGGGAGGAAGACTTACGATAAACAATAATGCACTCTGCATTACACACATTTTCAGGCTAAGCCTACACTGGCATTATTTCAGATACCATTAAAGGATCTAGCATGCTATGCTACATGGTCAATTTGCAGGAAATAGAAGAGCAGGAGAAGATGCTGAAGGAGAAGGCAGTTATGACGGACGTCTCTGACTTGAACAGTGCGCTGGAGCTAGAGTGGAGAAAAAGAAGCGATTCTGTTTTGCTAGAAACCATGCTGTCCCAAGTGGACTCACTCCAGACTTCAAACAACTCTGGTAGACTTTTAAGAATTGTTTTCCACTTGAAAGTTATTGTGCAGTAAGCTATTTTAATTATGCTTTCTTTCTGGTAATTTAATGCCTATTCCACCCCTATTTGCCTGCTGCTTAGTAGCCAGGAAAAATGACATGATATGGGATCTAAGGCCACAGAGCAGGTGTCCATGAGAGGACTCACCATAACAAGAACAGGCAGTTGGGCCCAGAGCCCGGCCGCTTATTCATGCAGCAGGTGACATGCTCAAGTGAGAGCAGTCGCCTATCTCCTGAGTGGTTTGGAATTACCTCTAATTCCCTAGCAGCAGTAAGATCTTTTCACAGCATCAAATTATCCTGAGATTCTGTTTGTCTTGAAAAGCTCCATCTGGCACAAAGCTGAATGTCCATGGATATTTTATGTCTGTGTTTGGCTCAGTCTCTGAGATGGCTGTTACTCATCGAGTGTCACAAATGTTTATTACAGCATTCTGCATATTCTGATTATGTGACATTCAGTATGAGGCCATGGATCACTCTACTAGTCTGTACTCTGTTTCTCTAGGCTTCATAAATTCTGCCCTACAATATAGCTTTGGCTCTACAAGTGAAGCACCGTTCTACCTCTGGGGATCACTGACCAGTGGCGTGACCAAACTCTCAGTAACAAGGCCTTTTGGACGGGCCCAAGCTAAATGGTCTCAGGTGGGGAATCTTGGTATATGTCTGTCAGGTTGTTTTTTGTTTTTTGTTTTTTTTTTTAACATGTTTGTTTATTGGGGTGGGGGCTTGCATGTCACAGCATAAGCATAGAGGGTAGCTTGTGGGACTTAGTTCTCCCTGTCCACCATGTGGGTCCTAGGGCCTGGCAGCTAGGGATTTTACCTATTGAGTATCTCAGCAGACCAGTTTATCTTCTTAAAGAGCTATGCTTTAGGTTGCATGCTGACATGAGTTTATTGTTTTTGGTACAGATGAAACTCCATGAGCAAATGTCTAGGAAGGAATGTTAGCTTGTGGTGATAGATTAGGAGTCATAATTGCCAGGTGGGGGTGGCGCATGCCTTTAATCCCAGCACTTGGGAGGCAGAGGCAGGTGGATTTCTGAGTTCGAGGCTAGCCTGGTTTACAGAGTGAGTTCCAGGACAGTCAGGGCTACACAGAGAAACCCTGTCTCAAAAAACCCAAAAACCAAAAAACCAAAAAAAAGGAGTTATAATTAAGTATGGTGCTAGCATTCTTACAGCATTGTTTCTAATTTCTTTCCAGGTTTTTAGTCCAGAAATACAAGCAAAATTTAATAAAATAACTGCCGTGGCAAAAGGGTTTCTTACTCGTAAACTTATGCAAACAGACAAACTGAAGCAACTTCGACAAACTGTAAAAGTAAGGTTACTGAAGTTCCTTGTTTTTCACTTCATTTCAGTCTTCTGACAGCTGAGCTCAGAACTCAGATCAAATTTTTTTAGTTACTATAATTTAGTTGATTTCATAAGTCTGATTACTTAGATGTTTTTTCCAGATTACTAACCCTCTTCACCTCCAATATAGTTGTGTGTGGAATGTTCATTTCAGGCCTAACATGGCCGCTGCACACTTGTTTGTTTGTTGGTTTGTTTGGTGTGTGTGTGTGTGTGTGTGTGTGTGTGTGTGTATTCCACAGGCAAACATGGGTGTCCTGATCATCATTCTCCACCTTATTACCTTAAGACAGAATCTCTCATTGAGCATGCAGCTGCCCTGGCAGCCAGCAAGTCAAGATAGCCTCCTGAGCCAGTCTGCCCTAGCACGGGAATTACAGGCCACATGATCACACCTGGCTTTTTACATGTGTGTCGCAACTTTGAACTCATGTTCGTCTCTGTGCACAGAGAGTGCTCTCACTTTCTGAGCCATCTACCTAGCCTTGGCACACTCTTGAACTTGCAGTTGTAATTATTTGCTTAAAATGTGCTTATGATTAGGTCCACGATTACCCTGTCATGAAGATGGCTGGCTGGTAGGCCTTGTCTCTCCCTGCCAATTTATTCAGTTAATGGTTGGCAAGAGAGGGAGAGACATTTCCTTCTTGTTGCAGCTACTAGTAAGACACCCATGCTCTGGAGGCAGCCCTAATGAAACTCACTGGGCCACCGAAAGAAGGGGCATGAAAGTAGGAGAGGAGCCTGTGAGGAAAGGGGTCAGGGAGTGGTAGGAGAGGAGGGATCGTGTGAGAGGGTCACAAGAGTATGATAATCAGCTGGGCGGTAGTGGCGCACGCCTTTAATCCCAGCACTTGGGAGGCAGAGGCAGGTGGATTTCTGAGTTCGAGGCCAGCCTGGTCTATAAAGTGAGTTCCAGGACAGCCAGGGCTACACAGAGAAACCCTGTCTCAAAAAACGAAAAGAAAAAAAAAAAAGGAGTGTGATAATCAAAATATGTAATTAATATATTCAGGATGGCTCAGTGGGCAAAGGCATCTGCCACCAAGACTGACAACCTGAGTTCAATCCATAGCATCCACATGGAAAAAGAGTTGTCCTCTAACTTCTGCACATATACTGTGACATGCATTTTTTAAAAAATGTAGTGTGTGTGTGTGTGTGTGTGTGTGTGTATGTGTGTGTGTTTTAAGACAGAACTGGCTTCTCTGTGTAGCTCTGGCTGTCTTAGAACTTATTTTGCCTCCCAAGTGGCCCCACATTTCTTTTTTAAAGAGTGAAGCTGGAGAGATGGTTCATCAGTTGAAAGCACTGGCTATTCTTCCAGAGGACTGGGGTTCAGTTCCCAGCATCCACTGGTGGTTCACACCTGCCTGTAACTCCTGTTCCAGGGGTTCTGACACTCTCTTCTGGTCATCATGGGTACTGCACAAATGTGGTGGCACTTGCAGGCAAACACTCAGGCATACAAAATAAATCTTTTTTGAAGAAAAAACCAAGAGCATCCTAAGAGAGAAGCCCTAGGTGTATATGGTCAGCTGGCACAAAGGTAACACAGCCTTTTACCATTTCAAGTGCTTAGAGTACTTTCCCCCAGTTCTACTTGTTCAATTACAGAAAACTAGTCTGAGAGGTAGGAAATGAAGGCCTCCACCCCAAGAGGCCGCAGCAGAGCAGGCTATACCTGGACCAGGGTACAAAAAATTAGGCTGTGCCAGAGGCAGGGCATGTGACTACTGTCTGCCAAAAGGCTTGTGGAGATGCCTGAGTTAATTAATTTGGGCCTGGGTTAATAGACTTCTGTCTCATCCCTGTGAGGAATAATAGAGACAGGGATCCCCTGAGGTCTTGGGTCTTTTAGGGCCAAGGGTATCCTGGGGCCCCTGGTAGACATTTCTTAGCTCTTCCCTGTCTCCTTTCCACCTGTCCCCTCCATGTCTCTGCTCCTATGCAGTTCACCACACAGCCCCTGGCTCACAGAGTGTGCACACAGTGAAGAGGGAAGGTTGGTAGGCCTGCGCAGAGGGGAGGCTGAGACCAGGAGCTTTTCTGTGTGATTGTGCCACCTTTGTGGATAAGGGTTATCCTTTCCTCTGCTGGTAACAACTTGGTCCCTCTCAAGACGGAGAACTGGTGTGAATGAGTCTTAGAAAATGACGTTAGGGCTGGAGAGATGGCTCAGTGGTTAAGAGCACTGACTGCTCTTCCAGAGGTTCTGAGTTCAATCCTAACAAACACATGGTGGCTCACAACCATTTGCAATGAGGATCTGATGCACTCTCCTAGTGTGTCTGAAGAGAGTGACAGAATACTCATATACATTAAATAAATAAAGAAATATTTAAAAAAAAAAAAAAAGAAAAGAAAATGACTTTAATCATCCACCCCTGAGTCACACTTTTCACCCACAAAGTTTTTATTTTTGGAGACATGGTTTCACTGTAGCCCAAGCTGGCTTCAGACTCATGGCAGTCCTGTTTGAGCCTCTCCAGTGAAGGTCCCAGCTATGGGTCACCATCCCAGCCTGAGCAGTCTTAAAGCAGCACAGGCCATCTCACTCATCACTGATATGTTCCTGGTGCCATTTATGTGCCCTAGCCCACCCAAGCTCTCACAGTGAGCCCCTGTCCCTCCCTGGGCTGTGCTGTGTTGGCTGCTTGAAGCCAAGATGGCATTTCTCTGCTCTACAGTGTGGCTTGGCTTTCTGATACATGAGGAAGTCTCCATAGGTCACAGCTATAGGACTGGCGCTATAAGTCCCTGTGTGTACTTCCTTCTCATGTTCCTCCCACTGGTTATCCTCTATCCTTAGCATCTTGATGGTACAGCTCTACCTCCAGGCCCTGTTTATCGCTAGGGGCAATTCTAAATTCAGCAATATGGTCAAGGATTGTCACTGCTGGCCTTTTCACCAATACCCGAGTTTTTAGATTCTTCAGATTTGGCATTCACTGTAGCATACAAGTATACTCACAGATGGGCCATTAAGGTCCCCTACACTATATGTGAGTTAATGATCGGGTTCAAATGACTGCTAATCCTGAACCACCTGACCAAGTCATGTGGCCTTCCCTTATGGAGAGGATACAGAAGCCAGCCCGAACAGCATTGTTTCAGTGTTTGCAGTCCCTTTGCCATTCTAGGCAGGAGGAGGCAGGGAAACATGGTGAGGGGCTACGGCTGCTTGATATGTCATCAGTAATAGTTTCTGTGTTGTTAGTAATTTGTGATGGAGAAAGAATAAAAGGAAACTTCCTAGAAAACTGATTTTGAAAGAGTGTCTCTTTCTTTTAGGACACCATGGAATTCATACGAAGCTTTCAGTCAGAAGCCCCTCTGAAGAGAGGTGTTGTCTCAGCCCAAGATGCTTCCCTTCAGGAACGAGTGTTAGCTCAGGTAGATGCTGCTGCCCTGAAGGGTTCCTAACTGGAGAGATAGGTCAGTTCCTAACTGGGGGCCCAGGGTTGGAAATGTATTTCTCTCTTTGTTTAAACAGGAAAAATAGGTTTCAATGAAAACTTCTGTACCTTCTTACTCTAAATGAAAGATGTACACACAGTATTCATTGTATCACTAAATTCTAGCCTCATCTTTTGAGTGTAGACACTGGTTTTCTCTTTCACACCTAGTTGCGAGCTGCCCTGTATGGTATTCATGACATCTTCTTTGTGATGGATGCAGCTGAGAGAATGTCAATTCTCCATCATGATCGAGAAGCCCGCAAAGAGAAACTGCTCCGGCAAATGGTATGTACGCCATGCGTCTTTCTGCCAGAGAGGCGTTTCTGAGCTTGGGTGATGGAGGCTCCATGGCATCCCCAGCAGCTCTGAAGCTCGAAGCTCGATGGACCCCAGGGTTCCCAGTACCATTGAGCTGTGTAGGAAGCTCCCCAGGAACTGCACAGTGACAGAATCCTGTACTGTGGTGGGATTGGATCTGAGGTCTGAAACCTTGGATGTTTTGTTCTGGTAGCTCATAGGAAACTGCCAACTGCTCCTGATTGAGTTTTCTTATCACTTTCATACAGATTTTGTCACTTTTGAAGTCTGAAAAGTGGTTCCAAATTAATTTAGAACACTGCTTATCTAGAGTGCTGCTGGCAACCACACACAAAGTATAAATAATAGTAATTTTAACAGTGCTTAAAGGCTAGATTGCTTAAAAACATTAGCTAAGCACCTGGCTATGGTGGCACATAGCCTGGGTTTAATTCCAGGAATCAGGAAGCAGAAGTAGGCAAATCTCTCTGAGTTCAAGGCCAGCCTGGTTGATCTAGACAGCTTCAGAACAGCCAGACCTACATAGAGAAAGGTGTGTGCTGCCACTGCCTGGCTCTGGGTTGTTTTAGATTGTAACACAGTGAGATGGTACCAGACCAGTTGGCCTGATGCTCCTTTTGTACTTGAAGGATAAGATGAAAAGTCCACGAGTGGCGCTTTCAGTGGCAACACAGAAGTCCCTCGACAGGAAGAAGTTCATGAAGTAAGTTCTGTTTGTCACTTTATTACCAGCCAGGTAATTTTAGTTATCAGCCCGTCTATTCCAGTAGGAAGTAAATAGGGACTGGGGAAATGGCTCAGTGGGTAAGTGTGCTGACTGCTTTTGCAAAGGACAAGGGTTTTATTCAACAGATGTCCTCTTCTGGTCTCCATAGAAACCACATACACATTCTACACTCACATGTGTTTAGGCAAAATACTCATATGCATAAGGTAAAAATTAAAATCAGAAAGAAATAACAATTCACTCGCTCTTCTGTTTTCTGCAGTTGAGCTAATAGAAATCCCTCTTTCTTGCTCTCTCTTTTTAAAGATACTATGTAGCCTTTGCTACCTGCAACATGCTATAGCCTAATTTGGGATTAAAGGTGTCTGCCACCATGTTGGGTAGAAATTCCTCTTTAGATATAGAAATTTATGGAAATGATTTATCATTTGATAAATTATAAATTATTATCAACAACCAGTTGTCAAACAATCTCAATAGTTCTTATTTTTTAATATTTAATTATTTCACCATTTGAATAAATTCCCCCTGATATCTGAAAGATATCCTGGGGCAAAAGCTCAAGAGGAAGTATATTTTAGTAACTATCATTTAGAAACTTAAATTTTTTGTTTTATGTGTATGAATGTTTTGCCAGCATGTAGATTTGTTCACTGTGTATACACATGGTTTCCACAGAAGCCAGAAAGGGCTTTGGATCCCTTGGGACTGGAGTTACAGACAGTTGTGAGCCTCTGGCAGCCCAGCCTAGATCCTCTGGAAGAGCAGCAGTGCTCTCAGGCTCTGAGCCGTCTCTAGCTCCTAAGCCTTTTTCTCGACGCTGGTTTTCACTATGCTCAGCACAAGCCTTTAGAAGGCCCTCATGTCTCAGTGCTCTTCTGTCATTTGAAAGCCTGTTCTCTCCCTTCTCAAACAAACATATTATCCTTGTCTTTATATTGTGCTAGAGTTGCTGAAATGGGAATGCCAAATAAGAAGTTCCTGCTTAAGCAAAACCCTTCAGAAACAAGGTAAGAAAACTCACTTCACCCCAGTGAGAAGCTTTGTTTTTTATTTTTAAAGAAAATTTTATACCTTAAGCTTAATTTTTTTTTTTTTTAAAAAAGCAACTTTGCTGTGCATCAATCAGTAGGCTTAGCTGGAGGAGCTGACGCTCGGCACTCATGTTAATGTGTGTCCTAGTCCTGGCCATGCGTGGCTCAGGTCTGAGGGTCCTGGAACTGTTTGGAGGACAGACTGTTTCCGGCATCTTCGGTACTTGTTTAAAGACCTCAGGGCACCGACTCTCTGGTTCGGTTCATACAGTTTGTCTCTCCCTCTTGTAAGATGAAGGTTTTGTCTCATGTTTGAGAAGTTGGCATTTGTAAGGCGTATCAGAAAATTCTTTAAAGGCACAGGGATTGCATGTGTTGGCTATTGCTTTCCTGATGAAAACCTGAGGTCTGAGCTCATGGTGAGCCAAGTGAGTCCCTTCCTAGTGCTTTAGTCAGTCAGCTCCTCCTCATGATGGATAGCACAGATGGCTGCTAACCTCACCGTTGTTATCTTTCACCTGCTGAGAGAAAGTAGGAAAAGTGGAATTTGTCTTTGGAATTAATTTTGCATTTAATTTGTCAACAGAATCCTTCAGCCAAACCAAGGACAGAATGCACCAGTTCATAGGCTACTTAGTAGACAAGGGTAAGAATGCCATACATGGGATGTGAAAGTGTTCAAGCCAAGATCAGTACAAGATCTGCTGTCTGTGCTGTACTGTGTATGTCAAGGTCCGATTTGGGTGCAGACAGCCCGAGTGCTGCACTGCTATGTAAATCTCTTAGTTATCATCCGGTGTGGGCATGCTTTTAGTTCTCATTTCATACCATCCTACTCATTATATGTTTTAATATAAGCTTCTTTGTCAAGTTAAGTTTAGCCTCACCAATGATTCTCCAACCAAGGGTGAAGCAGGAGTCTGGTCTCCTGCGGGAACCCAAGTGCAGCTCTCCTGATGGCTGGGTGCGTGTGTGGGATTTCAGTTCTTCTCAAGCTTATGCTTTGAGTAGTTGATGCTGTGTGCTTGTTTTCTCTGAAGTGCAGACCTTCACGCAAGTGACTGATTAACCTTTTTATATTCAATTAGAACCCCTAAGACATCAGTGAAGGGGGTTGTGCAAAATAGACAGAAGCCTTCACAGAGCAGAGTGCCTAACAGAGCGCCTGTGGCAGGTGTGTAGCAATGAATTCCTGGAGTCCATTCACAAGGGGCATAGTCTGCCTGACTCGGGTGTCACAGTGGGACATGCAGTCTTCCTTGCCACCGTAGTGTTGGTGTATTCACAGTCTTCCTGTTGGTGACCGTTGTCTTAGTGTTTTGTGGAGGCCAGGAAATCCTAGGAATTAGGCTACCTGTCTTAATGACTAGGCATTTTGTGGGAAACTCTGCTTTTAATTTGGAAAGTTTTGTAGAATTATCCAGGCTTACTTAGAATCCTTATATATGAGTAGAAATGGTCATCTCATATCTCATGTGGGTCTGTTCAGCCCCGTGGCAGTGTATTAGCCACAGTTCTGAGTCTGTGCATGGCCACAGGATCCACAGTGAATATGCCAGGTGTGTGGGAGGGAGTCCTAAGCTTCCCTCTGTAAGAAGCCTGAGCCAAATCTCCTTATACTCATCATTTGAACGTTATTCAAGGGTGAAACTGAAACCTGTTGGAAAATTCAATTTAAGGTGGCAAGAAAGACAGATTCAGTCTTGAGCTTAGTCAAAACTCTTACCAAATGCTTTAATATTTGTTAATATTTTGGTTAAGACATTTTGATTATGCTCACTGGATTATGCAGCCCATTAAAAACACTTTACAATGCTATGCTTTCAACTGCTGCTTTTGGACACTCACAGGCAGCCATATTAATCCCCAAGCGATGGAGGAAAGCTTGACTTAATGCCAGTCTCTCCACTAATAAACTTTCAGGCAATGTTTGTAACTACATGAATGAGTGATTTCCTCCAAGTTAGACAAAGAAGAAGCAGTGTTACATCAAGTGATTTTGTTACCGTTCCTTTAGTCTTTCATGTTATTACTAGTCATTCACATAGATTCTAAGAGGGAACAAGCTGTCAGGAAATGTGAGATCATTATAGACCTTTTGCATGAATGCTGTGCACATAGTTTGTATTGTCACATGTATCTAGGATATTTTACAGGGTTTTCTTTTGAAATAATTGAGTGACAATCATTGAAGTTGTTTGAAAGTTGGAGCCTACTTGCTTTAGAGACAGTCAATCAGCTTTGTAAGAAGTCAAACCGATCAGCAGCTCTGTTGCTTGTGACATTATGGGCGTGTTAAGATGTTTTCAGTTCTTCTCTTGTGAGTGTTGCAGGCTGCAGTTACTCTTAGGTGGCTGGACAATCATTGTGGAGTAAGTACTGTTCTGCCCAATAGCATCAGTTTGCCGCAGTGACTACTTTCCATGTTTTTTTCCTCATGCATTTCATCTCCATGATTTGTCACTTGTGAGTCTCTAAGCAAGGAGGCAAGTGCTCTTTCCACTGAGTAATTGACACTATAAGCTGGAAATTGCCACAGTTAATAATGAGTAATGGAACTCAGTTTTATAGCTATTGAGTTTAATTGCATTGCAGTACAATTAATAATATAAATATAATCAACATGCATATTTTACCTTTCTAAACAAGCAAAATGCCTTTTATTAATGTATGAATGTATAGACTATGAAAGCTCAGAATTCTTAGTTTTTTGTAAATTTTAGATAAATGGAGAATTTGACATAGTGACTAAAATGCTGATTATCAGTCCATCATTGCTCTTTACAGAATCACCTTACCCTGGCATACTTCTAATGTCTTGGGTTATATTTTAAGCAAATTTGAAATTATGGCTTGATTTGGTCTACATGAGTATTAAGCATTTTATTAGTAATTGGTTTATTTAAAAACCTTGTCTGTTTTTATACGAGAGAGAGTCTCACTTTATAGCCCAGGTTGGCTTTGAACTTATAATCATCTTTTTTTGTTTGTTTGTTTGTTTGTTTGTTTGTTTTTCGAGACAGGGTTTCTCTGTATAGCCTTGGCTGTCCTTTAACTCACTCTGTAGACCAGGCTCACTCAGAAATCCACCTGCCTCTGCCTCCCAAGTGCTGGGATTAAAGGCGTGCGCCACCACCGGCTGAACTTTTAATCTTCTGAGATAGCCTCTGCATGTCCCAGCCTTAGCACACCCAGTTCCAAACACTGGTTTTTGTCATGGTCAGATAGCATTCTTGGAGGCTGAATTTTCAAGTGCCTAAGGATGCTGCGCAGCATAAATATAGTTTCTGCAAATTTTCAGTCTGGGAACCTATGCTGGAAGTATTTTGTGAATGTTAGAGCAGACATGCAGCAGGTCTGGAAACCACTGAGCAGAGTAGAGCAGGAACTGATGGAGATGAGGTCAGCTGAGCTCTCAGAGTTTCCAGCTCTAGCTCTGTCAGCTGAGGCAGCTGATTGCTGATGCTTTGTGACAGTTTCTACCTCAGGATTCAGTTTAACAACATTCATTGCTTAGCCCCATGCCTAGTAACTTACTAAATTATATCACAGAACCTTTCTAACCTTGAGAAGTAATAATTTTGCTCTATTTTTAGGAGCATATGCAGGAAAAATCCAAAGAAAGCGGCCAAATGTTGCGACAATTTAAGAAGACAACACTCGCTGGGCTGAAGCAAGGGAGCAGGGCTGCCGCCACCCACATTCCACTCTAGCTGGGGCTTCTGACTTAGTCCTGGACTCTGTTTATGCAGGGAAGGGACAGCAAGGGCTGAGCATTGTCCTGTATAATCTCAGCTTGGAGAATTCCTGCCTCATTTCCTATTAATATTAGTTTGGATAAAAATGATTAGCATTTAGTAATTGCCTCATTTCTGAGCTTAGCCTATATAAACATACTGTATGTGCCCAGAGGTCTACAGTCACCCTTTTTTATAAACATAAAAAGACATTTAGACTTATTTTTACAAATATTGGAAAGATATCATCAATTGTAAGTTAGCCCTAAAACCTAAATTTCATTCATGACTATATACTAATTGCTGAATTTGAGAAACAAATTAGATACTGTTCTATTCAAAAGAAAATTATTGCATAAATATGTTTTTCTAATTTTAAACACCCAGAATCCCATATCCTTTGACTTGCATTGTAGCTACCTAGAATGAAACACTTGCCTTGCAAAATCCCAAATAAGAAGTGACTGGAGGGGGGGG